>JADDOH010010016.1:0-146509 GCA_016648135.1 Agrypnia vestita | reverse complement strand
TTTACTAATTAATAAATATATAGGTATTAGCTTTTTAAAATTTTGTTTAAAGGCTTTGCTTGTATTTAAACAAATGCTCAATTGGTATTTTTAATTGTGAGATGTCAAATTTTACACATCATGTGCGACTACTTTAAGGCTCTCTCCCATTTTTTTTTAATTTTTAAAGGTTTTTTTTTCTATTTTGTCATAGGGTTACGTTGAAAAACAATGTAAAATAGTTTTGTGGCAAGTTATTGAATAATATACTACAAATTAATTTAATGATTAAAATCAACTAAAAGAAGTCACACGAAATTTGAAATTACCGCAGATAAAATTATTGAAATCACGCAGAAATTTGTACCAGACTTGTATTAAAGCGAATGTATTTTAATTATATTATATTACAGTGTTTAACAGAAAATTATTAATAGGACATACCAGAACTCTCAGCTGCAGACCTATAGCTAGAGTGTAGGATCGCTTTATGAGGATGCCCTCTGAATACATTGACCGACTATGATTTGTCAGTACTAAAGTCATGCGTTCCAGCCAATCGCAGGACGGCGGTCTTTAATATATATCATAATTCTTCTTGTGCCTTCATCTCTCTCCTTCTGGATAAAGGCTTCTTCCATCATTCCCTGTTGTTTTCTTCCTGTATTAATTTCTTCCCCCTCATCCCCCGGCGGCTGCTATATCGTTGGCTCATCTCTTTTGAGATCTTTCGACGCCTCTTTTATTCTCCCAAGGTCTCCACTTCACTCTGGAATTTGAGACCATCTTGTGGCATACTGCCTTGCAACATGCCCTGACCGTTGCTATTTTAGCTTCACTACACGATCCATGATATCCATCACTCTAGTTCTGCGCCTAGTTTAATCATTTAGGCTTATAACAAGCATGGATCTCTAAATGGGTTGTTGCATGTATTTGATATTTTGCATATGATACACCAACTTAACATTGCATTCGAAGAGAATCCTTATAGGGCGGCGATTCGTCGTCTCACCACATAATGCAGCCCTATGCAGCTGGCTCGGTACCTACCCGCCTGCTACGCATTTATCATTCTTTCAATATCACCTCGGACAGTAGTTAAGATTGCTTCTTGGAAGCACAAATATTAAAACGTGTCGTGTCGAGATTTACAGAGCGGATGTGGAAGGTAGCCCAAGTCGGGCAACTCTTCTGACCGCATAAACAATACTCTGTCGACAGGCGGACACGCTCTGTAAATCTAAGATGGGCACACCGAGACGATAATTAATTAAATCGAAGATTGTTGGAAGATTGATATAAAAAATTGATGATTAATCTTGTTTGGGTACAAGAGATAAAAAAAAAATGTGGCAAGCGCGAATTGCTGTTAATCCCACCTCCGCAATTAAATATAATCCCGATCCTTGTCCAGAAACACCAAGATTTATTTTACTTTTATTAGACTACTAGCTGCAATCCATAAAAAATGACGGTACTTTTACATGACGGTTCCTAAGAATAAATATATATTTATTTATATAAAAAAAAGAAAAAAACAAGAAAAAAAGAAGAAGGAAAAATAATAAATAAAAGGAAACGGACAGACGAGATTATTCTAATTTGAATTTTTATTATGCAATCCTTACTGGAAACACATTGGCAAAAATTGAAAAATTGATGCAAATCATCAACAAAAGCACCACCGTCACACGAGAGGAATTGATAGAGTAAGACAGTCATTCAGGAAGAATTATAAATCTCGAAAAGCTCAAATGTACAGTATATAGAATAAAGAAGGACAAATAATACTTATTTTGAAATAATGTTTCGATACATATATATTATAAAGTGATGAATGTTATAAATTAATAAGTTAATATGTTGAATGTTATAAGTTAATATTATAAATTAATGTCATTTGAACAATATTTTAATATACGTAAGTATGTTCTATGAACACAGTTAATGGATTTTGTTCCCAGAGGGATGGAAATATAAACTGTTGTATAAAAAAAGTAAAAAAAAATAAAAGTACTGATTTTCAGGCGTATTCTAGAATATACTATAAAATAATTCGTAAGAATTTTATGTATACATTAAAAAGTATATTGCTTTTTACTCCACTTTAAAAAATATGTGTAGTGGTATCGTTACCAGCTGCGAAAATCTATTTATACTAGTTCATGAGAAAAGACTGCAGATGTCTCTAGCATAGTCCATTCAAATAAAAAAGGTGGAACTAATATTTAATCAATTGATAAATTATCCTTCTTCTTCAAATGTAGCAAATTTATTTTGTGGTAACATAATTATAATTAATATAAATTAACTTTGTTTAAACCACTTATTTATTAAAAAGAATTAACGCATAAGAAAGAGTGTAAATAGTAAATTGAATATTATAAATAATCAGGTCCTTTTTTCAAATAGTTATCTTTTAAATTTATTTTCATATTAATTAGGTACTTTATATTATTATTTTCCATATATAACTTTTGATCTATACTTCGATTTTTAAATATTATTTTTGTTTTCCTGATGAAGAAGCCATTGGCTTTGAAACATGTTGATTTTTTTCAATAAATAAGTGGTTTAAACAAAGTTAATTTATATTAATGATAAATTATCCAACTGATGATATTTTAGAACCGAAAAAATTACTCCACTTTTATTTTCTGACTATATGTACTTGTGACATGTTTTTTTTGAATAATTTTACAAAGCAAACGATAAGTTTTGATGAATCAAAAAATCGTTTAATATAAACTAAAATATTTTAAATAATAAAATTAATTTTAAAATATTCCTATCTTTAACCTGTTTCCATTGTAATTACTTTGAGCTTATTTGTAAACGCACCCCCTTTTAACCCCTTACCACAGCGACTAATAAACCTTTCTGCCAGTACTGAAACGTGCATTTTTTGTCCTGAAGAAGGGAGCATCGCTACCTAAACGTGTAGAACTTTTGTGATAAAAAATAATCGTCTTAAAAAAAGTGTTCATTACTATTTTTAATGAAAATGGTCGCCATTTTAACTTGATATTTATTAGCTGAGTGATACATTTTCCATTTACACAGCAATAATGGTAGTAACAGCTGTTACTACCATTATTGCTGTGTAAATGGCGGGCCTCAAATTTAAGTATTCGTGATATATAAAGACTCAATTTAACGTATTACCATACCATGACATTCCATACAAATGATACTATGGGGACTCATCTTCAATCACGATCATTTTAAATACACCGCAGACACGCAAACACACTTTTACATCACTGGTAGAATTAGATGAGTCGGTAATTACAAAATACCATTTACTCTTTGTATATTTTCGAACAATGGCGCCTTGTCTACTCTTACTGGCGCGCCATCGCCAAACACGTGGGAACGTCTTTATACTGCGCCAATAAAAAAAACCGCCACAGTATCGGTCCATGCAGCTTCAGACTTCAGGAAGACTTCAGACTCTCACGAGAGGCGGACCGCTCGTCATAATAAAAATAATGATACGAAAAAAAAAAAACTGTCAGCAACAATGTGTTATTTATAGCGGGAACATACGCGTTACACAAGTTTATTTTTTCATTTTTATGTCGTAAAGCTCTGCTGTAAACCGACCACGTGTTCGTCGGCAAATTAATGCTGTCGTATAAAACTGTGACGATATGCTGATATCAAGATAGGTACGTCAGAGACAATTATTTTTATAATTAATAAAAATGTACTTCAAAAAATTAAGCGTTGTTTCGTTTTGAACACGATCACTTGTTTGAACACGATCACTTGTTTGACCAAAACAATGTAAGGGTCCTACATCTAGAGGCGAAGGGTCGTAAACTGTATGCTCTAGAAATACTAGAAATTAATAAATCAATCAAAAATAAAAATAACCTAATAAACATTCAAATACCTGCGTCATCCCTTTACTTTCTATTTGTCGGCCATATTGATTTACAATTAGTTGATTAGTTCTAATATTGCCTCTGAAGATGATGGTTGTGCCCATCGAAAGTGCTTACGCTAATATAACTCAAATAAGTGGAATAAAACGTTGTGTATAAATTATCGTATTTGTTTTCACCACTTGAAAAGATTGCATTTTCTTTTTAATATTTCTGACTTATTTTTTGTAAAACGTTGTACTCTCATTACAGTAACTCATATCGATTACAAAAAATTCATTTGTTTCAATACAAGTTAAATAAAATGATAAAAACCCTGAAAAAATTCCAATTGGAATGTTTTCCAATTGGAATTCGAAGGTTTTTTTATTTGACTTATATTAAAGGGAATGAATTTTTCATATTCGAAATAAGTTACTGTAATGATAGTCCAACGTTGTACAAATAAGTCAGAAATATTGAAAAAAAATGCAAACCTTGATGTCGCATATCTCCTTAACTATTGATATTAGGTCATAATAGCTTGAACATTTTCGAACAAGGCAGGAATATAGTCCTGCGAGGTTATTAATGTTTTACAAATAACCTTGTATATTGAAATATCAACATGTTTCAGGGCCAATGGTACCTGCGTACAATGTAGGTATATTATAAAATTAAAAATCAATAATCGAAGTATGGGCAGTAATAATATTAAAAAATAATAAATTTTCACATAAAGCATACACATTGTGGTGAGACATAATATATTTAAATAAAATATAACTTTATAGAGTTAATACCAACTAGTTTCAGCTCACAGCTAAACCTTCATCAGGGTTGACCCCTTTAGCTTGACATGAAACTAATTGGTATTAACTCAATAAAGTGATGCCAAACAAAGTCATACTTTATTGAAAAAAATAATAATTATGGGAAATGAACAATAATTTAAGTACTAAAATGAAATTTTGATAATAAGAAAAAGTGTTAATAATAGTAAATTGAATATTATAAATAACCTGATCCTTTTAAATTTGTTTTTATATTAGTGCTTACTATATACCTATGTTAGTGGTGAAAAAAGTACATTTTTATTTAATTATATTAATAATGTAACCGCAAAATCATATTGCTCTTTTTGAAGAAACAATTATTTTTACTCAGCTTTATATTTAACTTGTTTTAATCACTTCTTGTTTTATTTATTAAAGCCAACCAGTTTCGAAAAATGAATTTCCTTCAACGTAACAGTAAAAAAATTAATTTAAGAGCCGGTTTGACCAGTGGTACGGTAATAAATAAACAAAATGCTCTTAAATGGAGAAGAACTATGAATAACACAATTGTGTAATAAATATTATATTGAACAATAAAACCATGCAAAAAAGTGCATAATTTTTTTCGTTTCCCACAAAAAAAACGTTTTCGCAAAATTCTATGCTTTTTGCTAAACTAAAACTATTACCAATGATCAAACAACTTAAGGGGGGGGTAAGGTTAATTCGTACAAAAAAAGGCATGTTTTTGTGAATTTTTTGTGACGACACAGTTAAAACCTCTTTATTAAAACCAATGGTATATTAAAATATCACAATTGAAGAATATTGTGTAAAATTTTCAAGACGAAATATTAAAAAATACGGCAATGGCAGCAATTATTCGGACGTGTCTCGGAAAAAATGAGAATTGCGGTGTCCATCATAACATGGTGCTAGATCATCTGAAATCAAAAAATCAAAGTTCATTCGTTAGATAATAGGTTTTCCCAGGTAACGCTGGGAGGGTTTTTTGAAATTTCAATTTTTCAATTTTTTGGAACACTTTGAAGGGATAAACGCGATTTTTTGCGAAAAATATCGACTAATTTGTTATTAAAAAATAAAAATTAATAACAAATTTGAAAAAAACTCGACAGCGTTACCTCGTAAATTATGTACAAAAATAGTGTTCAAATTTTCAAAAGGATCGGCGCAGTAGTTTTGAAGTTATGATGGACACCGACTTTGAAAACGTGAGATGTGGGGAAAACGTTTTAAAGTTTTGCACACTGTAAAATTCAAAATAAAACTCAACACTTATTTTATACTTACACATAATTGTCGATGCCATGTTCACACAGCAAAGAGCTTTCATCATCAGCATCTTTTTGTCCTTGTCTACGCAAAACTCTTCCAATACAATAGCACGTCCGGTCTCCTCAGGTGAGCGCGTCTCTTAGCTGCCCGAGCAGGTATAAAAAACAGTCTGAGTATCGCTCAAATGTTCATAATTTCGTTAATTTTGCTCCGATTGACTTGAATTTTCGACACAATATTTTTGCGATGTTATACATTCATTTAAAAAATTAAAAATTAAATGCAAAAAAAAAGTTAAAAAACTTACCCCCCCTTAAGTTGGAATAAAAATTACTGGAAAAATAATTAAGTTAAATTAATATTATAAAATTATCAATATACATACATTTGTTTAATATTAGATATATGACATTCCTACATAAAAAAATGACAGGATTCATTTTAGAATTGAAATATTCTAAAGTGGGCGAAGACATTCCTGTTCGTGAAATACAAACTTATGTCTTTACACCTTCATAAATGTCAGGTTAAATCTGTTACCACTAAAAATGTCTTGAACAAACAATCTCACATTTTGAAGCATTTCTTCTCCTTTTGTTTCGTGCCATGTTCCATGACTCAACGGGAATTGCACTTAAACAACATTTCATATTTTTCTTTGTTCACAGGGGGTGGAGATCATCGCTCCCGGGTCTCATGACCCCCTCGCCAGCCACACTAGGGGATGGTAAAGGGTCCCAAAATCGCCAAGAATTATATTCGGTAAGTCTTATTATTTGTTTTTGCAATTCGTGCCCTTAGATTATCTACGCTACATTTATGTCTTACGGTAACTTCCTCCACTATATTTTTTTTTGTAACAACAGAAATACTCATCTTTTCGAATGCGTCTTCCTTTCTATCAAATTGATTTTTTATAAAATTACGTTTGTTAATGCTTACTTTTGATTTTTTATATATATTTATATTTCGTCTTTTGTCATATAAGATATTTCTTTAACTACCTATAATATATATATCTTTAAAACTCAATTTCTGTCTGTTCTCTATACAAAAATTGCATACTTCTTCTTTAGGACCTGGCGGGTAATACAGGCAACATTTTCCTCCTTCCCCTTTATCCATCCCCCTCCCGCTGATATATTTTCAATGCAAATCTGTACTTTTCGACCGATCGGACTCAAATTTTGCATACTTATTCTTTCGGACTCGCTCGGTAACACAGATGATATTATTTCCCTCCCCTTTACACCAACCCCTCCCCCTGATATATTTTCTGTACAAATCTACACCGTTTGACTAATCTGACCCGAATTTGGGATACTTATTCTTTCGGTCCCGATGGAATACATGAAAAACCTATAACTGCCAAACAAAGAAATCTTTGTGTGTTCCCACAAACCATATCCTTAAACCGAGCTACGCCGGGTACAAACAGATAGTGTATAATAAAAATGAAATAATCTTATGGTTTGGATTTTCTGGGATACAATGACGTTTTTCCATTACCTTTTAGATCGACGTTTCGGATCCCGTTGTAGGGTCCATCATCAGAGCAGATCAACAATACGACAGGAAGGTAAAAATAAGGCGCAATATCCCAGAAAACTCAAACCAGCAGATTTTGAAAATTCCGAAATTGATTTCATTAAAACCTAAGAACATATATCGGAATAGGCCTGAGCACCGAAAGGCTATAAAATTTATACTGAGCTGTGTGGCTCTAAGGTCTGAAAACAAAATAATTCGTTAAAATTTTCATAAAATAAAATAGTTCGTCAATGTGCCAACTGAATGGTTCAAAAATAAAAAATAAAAGCGCCCCTGTGCAATTGACATAATTGAGAGAAAAATCATTTGTAGGTAACTGATTTTACAGCCTGAGCAGAGATCTTAAAATTGATATGCATTTGATAAAATGCTTCTATTATATTAAAACACGCTTCAAATGCAGTTATCAGCTGTAAATATGTCACTTCTGCTAGGTAATCTTATTCAAAAACATTATACTTTTTTGTTGATTGGAAACTGTCTATAAATTTGATCTGTATTAAAAATGTTGGTCCATGAAATATTTTTAATTATTTGCTAAAAAAAATTTCGGTCCACGAACCATTAACATTTTATTTTTTCATTTACTATATTGCCTTTGCCTTATGCTATAAACACATGCTACGGATGTATGTACGAACTGTGTATAATCGATTCAACTAATTAGTTTCATTATAGTTCAGGCCTTCATCAAAAATACCTATGTTTATCAAGATAGTAATTATCACAACTGTTCTTGTACGTTATTCGACCTGCCGTAATGTATTATTAAATAATTTAAGTACGTGAAATCAGGAGTGATTTATTGTTCATTATTTAATCAGATACATGTGATTTGATTCGTTCCCTGTTACGCCTTAAGATTGATTTGACAGGCAGAATATTCCAGCGCGTAGAATACGACATGGTGGTAAACGAAACCTCGCAAAACACTGCCTTAATTTTTGTTTCGGAAAATTAGCATATTTGAATCGCCAATATTAAATACTATAATATAAATGTGTAATTTATCGTGTGCAATAACAGTGTATAGAAAGGATTATAACATGCTATTTTGGATCGATTTTTAAATCGAGATTTTTTTTTGTTTTAGAAGGCAATGATCCCTTTCTTTGAACATATGTATATTTTTACGATAAATATTAATAAGAAGAAAACACTATGTTAAGACAGTCTCTTCATCAGGATACAACATAAAGTGAAAATTAGAATTAGAGGTAGGTACAGATATTGACAAAAAAAATATATGAGAGTTGAATAACGAATTAACTAATGTAAAACAAATTAAACTACACATTAGTAAAAGGATTTGGTTATTTATAATAATTAATTAACTATTATCACTTTTTCTTAAGCCTAAAATTTCTAAATTATCTAAATGGAATTCAGTTATTTGTATGTAAAATTTCTAAACGCTTGTTTATATCACATGAATGGTTTGTTTCCAAAAGTTGATTAGAGAATTCTGAATAATTAATTCTATTTTTACATTGTTTTAAATAATGCTATTTATAGATTCTATTTAAGTCCCAAGAGCGCGAACTTCTTATGGACAGTGAAACTTCAGGCCCGATAACGTCGCGGAATATTTTCTAAATTTGAATTACTTCGTCGGTAATAGGTACTTCACTACGAATTTCGAAAATCTAAATTGACTGACAAATGTTTTTAGAATTTAATCTTCAAAGCATGAAGTGTCTTATCAAAGCTCAAAACATCTGACATTTTAGAAATATTTTAAATTACTGTAAGTTTAGTGTTATGTTATAAGTTTCAATTCGTCTTTAATTGTTGTTATATTTTACAAAAAAAAGTATCCCATAAAAACTTGTTTAATGGTTTAGTTTTTTATAGAGCTTCTGTTGCTGTACCCACATTACGCCAAATTTATTTATGTGCAACTGCTAAAATTATTCGGATATAAAATTTTCTAGGCAGTTAAACTTCTTCTGAGGATACGATCCGATCGGAGCTTCTAGCCGATCATTAGTGGTGGATATAAAAGCGAGCACTTCCTGGGCGCGCTACCCGGAGACCAGAACGACGACAGGCGTCAGATCGGAATAGTAATGGTTCCTCTGATGTTTGGGTACACATATATTACCGCAACAGCTGTCGCCCTAATATCGGTTCGCCATTTCCCAACACTACACGGCACATCCGGGCCGCCGTAAAATATCCCTGGATATAGTTTAATGTTCTATCCGAAATGGATTGATAGGTTATTGTGATAATATCGAGTTTTAAATCGAACGCGATTTCTCAAACGAATAATTGTGTTTTGTTAAGTTTACCTTTATTTTGAATCACGTAAACTCATTTTGTAATTATTATTGTTGAATAGTTTTTGAAATACCATATCAATACTTGTACGTACTTATTCAGCGGAATTAGAAAAAATCATCTGCAGAATTATTTATTAATAAATTATTATTAAAGCGATCATAAATTATAAAAAAAACCACCTGGACGATTGTAAATAATTTTTATTAAATAAAGATAATTTATTTTGTAATATTTTTTTGATTTTCGAGATCTCGCGGCAGCCTTTAGTTAATGGACGGGCATGCAGCCAGTGCATCTCTTGATGATCCATAAACAATTGAACGAAAGGCCAAAGGAACCTTTAAGTATGCTTGATAAAAAATATTATTATTAAGAGGACAATATTAAGGGATAGCTCTGGTAAACTGTTTTTAATAGCCGTTTGAACTTGGCCTTTATATGGCGGCTATTTATTCCGCTCTACGAGATCAGCCACGCAGAATGCTCCATCATAACATTATTTGGCCCTTTTTACACGCATTAGTTCAACCAGTTTCCTACCTATTTGCAGCTGATTGAGCAGACTTCAGATTCTGTTGAACTTCAGGATTTCTCGTAGGGACCTGTAATATATTACCTTAAATGTCATTAAATAATTTTTCATAGGCTCTCTTCAGCCCGTGCAAAGAATTCTTCAGTAGAGGAGTAATTTATTTTTTGAAGTTAAGCTTTTAAAGGAGAGTGTAGAGATGCAAAAAAAGATGAAAAGCTGATTTGTGCGATGTATGCGATGATTTCAGAAGTCACCCTACAGACCTTACTCTGAGACATACATAATCTTGACTACAATCATTTAATGAATATTGCAAAACATTGTATGATAATTAGGAGAATCTATTATATTATATATAATAATTTGTTGACTGTCTGTTAGTCAGTAACGTCCCCATCTTAGTGGAATTTCACTCGAATTACAACTTCACATAATTAGAGTGTGACGCGCAATGAGCGCGTGGCTCAGGCGATATGCAAGGGTCGCCCCACTAAATTATTATTATTTTATTATATTTACTTTTAGATTTAAGCGAATAAAGTCAATATAAAAAAACAAATGATTTTCTAAATAAATGTATAGGTATTATAGATGTCTCACAGAGACGAAACTGTATGTGTTTATTATGGGAAAGAAGGTATAGAAGTCTTTTTGGGTGTACATAGGGCTTACCACACTGTACGGCTGGCTTAAGTGATCACTTTACACAATGTAACGTTCGCCATTTCCACCCATGATAGAATATACCATATCTGCTAATTTTTTGGAAGTTGTATATATTCAAATTGCGTGCCATGCTTTACATGTATGTTGTAACCGTCCTCAACGCGGCCTGCCCCGAAGCATTTTCATTACCCCTAAATGCCCACAGATGTCCCTAATTGTTCTAATGTCGTTAATGTCACTAATGAGACATTTAATATTAACCCTAGAAGATAAATGAGTTATGTTACATATAAGTCAACAAATTGTATGAAATATTAAATCACTCCACAAATATTGATTTCAAGGTCAAATAACTTAGCACGTGAAATGCGACAGACATCGGCGTAGTATTTTATAGCAAATTGCTATGTTTATTTTACACGTTCGAATGACTTAACTTTTAATGTACTGTTTAATCTTAAGTGTAGGAAAAACCACGCTTATATTACATATAATAAAAAAATTTCGGCCAAAAAATTTTTGCCTCACTCTTGTTTAGTGAGGCAAAAAAAATATTTTTTACTTTTTAGTAGGTTCCTACCTACATTTAAAAAATAAAACTGTTCTTTAAAAAATATGTTTTTTTATGTTTATGTTACATAATTTTCTACTTTTTAATTATAATATTATCCGGCGTACAAAATCACTTTGGTAGAAAACCATCGCCATCTTTTAGTGAGCTCGTTAACTTAATTCCCATATAAAACTTTCATTTCTTAATTATGATGGATGAATTGATTAATTAGTAACTCTGATAATCGATTCATCTATTGTCATCAAATGTACGTCCGTTTGCAAAATATCAGCTCGATTGGACATTTTGAAGCGGGTGAAATATCTGTTATTATATTCCGTCTGGATAAATAGACAAACGGGTGAATCTTATATAAGCGTGGTAAAAATAAATATTTGTGGCTAGATTTTACAAATCCACATCTAATACAAATAGCTAGCTATATTTTCAACATCTAATACAAATAGGTTAGTTGAAGTAAATCGCGTCCACATGACCAATTTCGATAACCGTTCTTTCGCGGTGACTGGACCAAAGTTGGAATAAACTACCTAATAAACTGAGACAAACAGACAGCTTCCACAGTTCAAAAAACAACTAAAGACGCATTTGTTTATACAGTCATATTAAAACCTGTAGAATTAGACCGTTATTAAACTACGTAATGTTTCCCACTCCTAGTATGCACTCCGCAAAAATACCTGATTCTTTCTAGCACTCCTAACTATTATAGTTTTTAATGTTAATTAATTTTTTGCATGTCATCTAGTAAACAAGTAGAGTAAGGTGCCCTTAGAGTGCGCGGTTTTAAGAGACATGAGGATAGTGCAAAAAAAAAACTCGATATTCTAATCAAAACACTTTTAATATTTATTTGTATTCTTAGTCTTCTTACTAAACTTTAAAAATGCAACAAAAATAGTAACATTTAGGATTTACAACCATAATTAACAGTGAAGTAGACAGTTGTCTCCCAAGAGTGCGCATTCTACTTCATTGTAACATAATCTGTAAAACATTGAGATCATAATTTTAATTTATTTGACCAATTCTTTTTCTGTTTCTTCAGAAAATGTAGACCCGTATCTGCCAAGGGAGATGGCAGGTGCAGCTTTATGCGTTATTTCAAACTTGATTCTGCCATACTTAATAAATCAGCCAAACATCTCTAACTTTCCCTTCCCCTACCATCTTGCGAGCAAGATCAAGATCAAATATTTTGTCCGCTTGTTTCTCGCGGTTTTGATTCCATTTGCAACAAAAAAACATAAATTATTTTAAAGTTTCGCAAAAGTACAAAAAATACATGCGCACTCTTGTTACCTACACCTAGACCATGATTTCAAATAGCCGCACTGGTAACTCCATCTAGTCGACACCGGCATGAATGAATTCTGTCAGTTGTTTGCCAATAAAGTATTTTCACCAAATTCGACACGAAATTCTAGTTCCTTTTTAAAACCAATACGTCACACACGTTGCAAAACACAAAAACATTTTATGTGTTAGATTTGTGTTAGATTGTTAAGTTAGAAGTGTCAGATTTAAGAAAACTTACATTTTTTCATCAAAACATTTGTTTTGCTCCAAATTTCGTCAACACAAAGTTCGTCGTCGGGCGTTCGAAACGTGACCGAAATAAGTGCCAATCGACCAAAATTGTGGGAAATTTGAATACTGCGTACTCTTAGGAACCGCGCGCTCTTGGGGCACTTTACGGATAAATGGCTTCCGTGACAACTGCACGCAAGTCAAGCGTATAAAGTCAGCTCATGACGTTACCTTAAACCTTAAAAAAATAGCTTTTTTATATGGCGTTTTTTGGTGGCTATTTTAATTTTTACTAAACTCCACTTTGTACTGCTCATACGTTGAGCTATTCTGTCAAATCTATAGTTATGTAATAACTGATGATAAGAGGCACCGTTCCTCTCGAAACGATATCGAACTCTTTCTGTCCATATTGCCATTAATGAAAAAAATAACACTCTCCTTTTCATGCCCTCTCCTCTAGACTAATAGGTCAAGAACGCACTGTATTTAGATTAATTACCAATTACACCTGATAAAACCTGATAGAGTCTGCTCCTTTCTAGTACTCTTATAGTACCTATTGACTCATAGTTTTATAACTCATAGTTAATGAAGTAATGCCAGAAACTGTGAGATAACTTGGTTACCAATGCAGTCTTACCCTCCCCAATAACTTATCTTGAATTGTCTTAATTTCTCGACAATAGTTCAGCAATTTGTTGAGTGTTCGGTAAATTAAATTAAATTCAAGTTCAAGATTCGAATTTCGTTAGGTGGTCATGTACACTCCACCAACGCGTGACGGCTTCTTGTGGCAACCAATCAATATACTTGACTACTATTCAGTAAGCGTCAAAAGATTGATTAATGATGTGACTAGAATTAAATAGCCTTGCATGTTTTTTTTGGAAATTCGCACTTTTTTCCACAATCTCAAGAGGCAGTCTTGACATAAGACTTGATTGATTTCCTCGATTTATTTGTGATGGTATATTAATATTATGCATGTACATGATGTTTCGAACCAGTCCATTATTCATCTATCTTAGATATATATTTTACTAGCTCTGTTGCACCCTGTACATCTTTTTCCTTGCACTGTCCCAACTCATTGCCTACGTAGGCTATTGGAGTCGGCTCTTCTCGTTTTCAGGCTGTATCTTCTTCGGTTTGGTTCGGTTTTTCATCCAGGCCGTTTCTTCGTAATATTTTGGAGCATTGAGTCATATTTGGTCTTCCATCTCAACTGTTGCACCCTTTTTGTGTTAATTATGAAACGGAAAATCTGTTTATAAGAAGCATTCAAACCATTCAGACGATGCGTTCTAGCGTCGTAATATTTACAAAAGCTTTTTCTATCGGCATTTATAGTACAACGTTACTATTTTTAACTTGCAACGTCATTTACATCATGAGCTGTAAGCAGTGCTTTGAAATATCCATTTAATTATCAAAAAATAAGGTAGGTGTTAAAAATACAACCCCTACAAGCATTGTGGATTACATCTGAAATGTATGTATGGAAGGCATCGTAGGGTATGAAAGGTTTATCAGTTTTTAATTTTGCTAAATATTTAACTGCCATTTTGTTTTTATCGCAATATATGTTAAAATTTATTATTTTTAATAATATATATATTTTTTTAATTTAGAGGCCCGAACACGCAATACATGCCATATTAATATTCTTAATATAGAATTAACTCGCTGGTATCCTGGAATGGGGCTAGAACCACCGACCATTGGATTACTAGTCAAGAGCCACTACACCAACAAGCTGCTCTTAATTAAATTGAAATACATATTGCTTGAGAATTTAACGATTCCTTTAAAACTGTAAAATAAATTTGGTTATTGTGATAGGTACGTGTTGTATTCTTGTCTTATTGATTTATTTAAAAAAATATTAATATTTTTAAATACAGTTTATCAATACGTCTTTAATAATCCCGATTGATAGTCCTACTGTGAAACCAAAATGCAGAATAAAAGTGTTTTATAAAATTTCTGAAAATTTTTAGGTATATGATTTATAATGTCACCTCTCAAGTGTGGAGACCATCCGTTCTAAGATCAATGCTGTCTACCGAGTGAAATGCTAATGGCCCACGGCGCGACCTAATTTAATCCGTTTAAAGTATTTAATAATTCAAAAGTAATACATACAGCCAACGCACAACTTTAAGTGCCGTGTCAGACGCTCGTGCCCCAGTATTGTTGTGAAACAATTACAAAAAATAAAACGCTTTCATGTATAAAGCGACTACAGTATAAAACTCAAAACTCTCATTCGACCAAAATCGTGAAAACTAAATCCCAATTTGAGTGGGAAATCAAAATGCGAAATGATAAATTGCAAACAAATTGCCAGTTCAGTACACAATTTTACACAGTTAATTTTAACATCAAAAACATACCAATTTTTGATAATCCTCCATTGTATTTTTAACTAACGTTATGTATAGTTTTTCGTCAATGTACAATAAATCAGTACATCAACAATGTACAATAATACAATAATAATACAATAATACAATGTACAATGTACAATAAATCAGTACATCAATACTACATCAGTACAATAAAAATACAAAAATACATCAAAATGTAACTATGCAAAAATGCAGTGAGCAATAAATTTGCGGTGACCAGATAACTGCACCTACGGCAACTGCGTATGTTGGCTCTTCGGACTTTATTTAGAGCCTCGACGGAACAATGGTCCAATTTTATTTTAGTATTGAGATTTTGCTTCTACTAAAACTACCGGCGTTGTTCAGATTATTCATGATGATCACGAATTTTACGAAATTTCATGCGGAGATTGTAATAGTAAATATATCGGTCAAACTCTAAAAGAGCATCGTCGGTGTCTTACTAGAAATAACTATTCTGAATTCGCGAACCGTATCATGAATTATAATGATTATTTTAATTTATTAATTTTAATAAAACAACTTTGTATTATCCACTTAACTAGTAACTCTACATCTACCGGTTTCGACACTACTGTATCTTCATCAGAACGGACGCGAACTAACTATCCATTACCTACGAATTCTAGAAAACAAATCAATTTTTGAACGGGGCGTGGCTAGAGCTATGGTGGGGGTAAATAAGAAGTGGACGCCAAAATAATAAATATCTCAAGTAACGGGCTATTCATAAAATTTATCTGGTGATTTATAATATTTATTAATATATTACCGAAAATAACATTATTTCAGTAATAATCTAAGTTTTTACGCAAATAATTGCATTTTCATCTACCTATTTTTGATTTCGCGCAAAAACGCCCGCAGATGTCATGGCGTCTGCGTGACGTCAAGCCTGAGTAAACATTAAATTGTGTCTATGACAACAGTTCACGAGATGTGGTGACAGTTATCAAGGCGTGACGCGTGACGTATTTCGCTCTGGCCGGTGTTTCAGTTAAAATGGCCGAATGCCGGATTTTATATTTTTATTTTATTGGAAATCTTATTAATCTCAATGTGTATATTAAAACTGGATAATTTTTTTAAAAATGTTCAAAATATTATCTTCTCTAAAATCATTTATTCTTTAATACTGTCATCATGCCTATTCTAGACGTACAAATCTTTCCGTTAGAAAGTAATGTTTTTTAAAACATGCCCATCTCCAAAAGCGCATCAAAATCTTCTCGCCACACATGTCTAATGTATTTATAATCGCCGTCCAACTGGGTGAACACTGTATCGCCAGGAACAATGTACCTCCGTAGTATTCCGATTCCGTCCGCGGGGCGAGCGGGCGCCGTTTTTTCGCCGCCGCTGACAGCGCGTCGCGGCGCCGCGGGCTTTATGGTGATCGCTAACGGATAACCGGCAACGAATAACGACCGACGGATAACGACGTAACGGATCACCCCGTACAACGGCGCGTACATTAATTACCCCCTGAACTTTTGCACTGCGAGTGATTTATTTTAGAACGGACCGACGAATATTTGTTGCGCGCCGCCGCCCGTACCAAGGGTCTGGCTCCGTGATGAGCGGCTTATTTATGAGCTCCTCGATAATGGAGACCAGAGCTCGTTCAAACCGTTGACTCTGTCCTTATTGTAATGTACTTCATTTAAAATTTGTTGAGTTATAGAGAAGTTGATTCAGTTGAAAATGACAATGTGTTAATCCAAATGCGAAAAAGTTTACATGATCGACAACGTTCGATTGCTGGACATGCACTGGGGCTTCGTTTTATTATACTCCAATTATTAAAAATAAATAAAATAAATTTTTCTGCTCATTTATTTAAATTTTTAATTTTTTACGCTTCAACAGGCCGGGAGGCCCAATTACAAAAGCAAAATACATCACGAAACATCCAGTAAATTGAGTAAATCACACAGATTAAATGTGACCTAACTGGGAATCGAACCCGAAACCCAAGGTGTGAGAAGTTAGTGTCATATCCACTGCTCTATGGTTATGTTTTATGTTAAATCAATGATTAATGAGAAACTAATATCAGTTATCACAAGTATCAAATTCAAACAATTTTCCGCAAATTAAACAAATTATATTCATGGCTACATGATAACAGAGCGAATAAAAAAACAGTTAAAATGAAGAAAAAATGTAATATAAAGACAAAATTATAAATACAAGTGTACATACGTCCGCATAAATACCGACACATGTACCTGAATGTACATGAAAACCTACCTTATAAAGACAAAATTATGACTGAGGTGATATCAGAGGGTCTTGAAATACATAAGCTTTACATGTACAGAACAAACATTTTAATATACTTTTTATAAAAAACATTTCATGAATATTTTTCTTCTCTTATATCCAATAAGAGTTTTGTTTTGTTTCCATCTGTCCTTGTCCTATTTCGCAGCTGACAGTTCCTTTTTTGTATTATTTTTAGTGAATGTACATCTGTCTTTATCTTCGGTCCATGGTCCTCCTCTTTTTTTTTATTCTTTTTTTTTGGAAAATTTATTTGGTAAATGTACAAACTTAAGAGTGGCAATATAATATAATTAATACACGCTTACCAACCTTTAAATGAGAATTTATTCTCGTGTTTAAAAGTGGGGGGCATTGTCATATATGTATATATCTATTGTTAATGTAATCCTTAGTGTAAAAGATTAGTTTAAATAAGTAAAATATAGAAAAAGAAATATTGGATTAAGTTACAAAAATTAAGACATTAAATTAAGTAAGTAAGATATAAACAGTTCAAGAATACTACAATGTAAGACATTAGATTAAGTAAATAAGAAAAACACAAGAAATATTCTTATATATGTTCCACTATGGGTTCGCACAGGTTGTTAAAAAGGTAATCCTCTCGCTCAACCATTTGTTGCCAATTGTTTGAGCGATATCAAAACAAAATTGGCGCTATACAAATGATGATATTGAGATGAACGCATTTATGACTGGTATCCATGATATTTTAAAATTGATATGGTTTTGATTACACACTTCTTAAAAAACTAACCCATAAAAACCAAGTTTTTATTATACTCCCTTTTTTATTTACTAGTGGAAACAGGTTTGGCGCTTAATCTATGCGTTGGGCTCGAGTAGGGCGACCTACGAAATGAGGTAATAAAAACTATACTACAATTAATAATTTTTTTAAACGAACATTTGTTAGATCATTTTTATCGTCATCACAAGTCTGTCTGCAAAGTATTAGCTTGTTTGTATCACGGGAAAAGGGTTAAAAATCTATCCAAAGTTTTTTCGACACACAAGCAAGCAAGCAAGCAGACGCTACGAGTTGAAAGAAAGGGAGTAAAAATACAAACACACTTTCAAGTGAAATTTTTTATTATAAAATTTCTCAACATATTTTCCAGATGATCAATTTCAAACACGTTAACTTATATTTTTGTCAATTTTATATATTTTGCATAGATTTTTTCTGGTAATTTTTTTATAAAATTAATTATTAATGAGATCATAACATTGACATGCTTTGTTTATTTTGGTAAGGGACTGTGATATATCTCCACTCTCGGGATACAAACACAAATTTAAAGTGGTCGCGATTATCCTTAGTATATTTAGATACTTTGTGTCGACCGACCCTAAACCAGTCCCAGTGCTAACTGCCCGCTGGCTAATGGAAGAGAGAGTGATATTTTGTGCTCTCCTCTTTATAGCTGCTCCCCTTTCTACTGTCGGTAAGGTGGCCAGCCTAAATACACCACAGGTACCCACATACAAAACCAAGGTAGTTGTTTAAATTCTTTCGTAATTATAACTAGGTTCAGTGCGATTTTTTTAAACTAACCAACCTTTCTTTAGCCAATCTAACCTATAGTATAACCTTTACCCGTATTTATTACAAATATCTCCCTTTTCAACTCTTTCCATTAAAATCGCTATAAATCCGATTCATTTGATTTCCGCTCTTTGATATTTTATATTTAGGCATTTCCTACCAGTCTTTAATTAAATATGTAAATTTTAGATTTTTAAAACATTTTCCTCTGAAACACAATTTTGCCAAATTCGTTTCTACATACTCATGAACCTAGATTTTATTGTCTTTAACTTTTTCGAAAATAACAAAATAACTTTATATTAATAAACAGAAAACACTTTGTATTAAACCACTTTACATGTAATGTTTAGAAAAAGTATTAATAGCAAATTAAATATCATAAATAATCAAATTGTTTCAAAAATTTGACTTTAAAATTTGTTTTCATATTAGTTTCTAACAAGTTATCCCTTTTTATTTTAATAAACGTTTTAATAAAAAAAAATTATAAATTAAAATTTTTAAAAAAACATTTTAATAAAAAAAAAAAAGAGATGCGAACACGGAATATGCGTCGCATCCATATTCTGTGCTATGAAAATATGACTAATTTACTGGTGTTTCAGAATAAGGCTAAACCCACCGACTACACTAACTAGCTTCCCAACTCCTATATATTTTTAAATAAAATAACTCTTTGTTTAACACCACTTTGTTGAGATTACACCAACTAGTTTCTCATAGCTGAGCCTTCATCAGGGTTTAGTATTAACTAAACAAAAACAGAATCACAACAATCAAGAAATCATTAAGGAAAGAAAGAGACAGAACGTCAACTGTAGGGGGGGGTTGGGTGAGAGAGGGAGGGTATGGGTGGGTGTAGATATTTGGAAGGGGAAAATATCTAAAATCAAAACTGTGAGTCAAAAGTAGTTGGTTTAAACTTAATAAAGTGGTGTTAAATAGAGTTATTTTATTTAATGATATTTTGTCACCACAATGCGTTTGCTTCGTGTAAAAATTCATATATATTTATGTTTAAATAAAATCAAAATTCATTTTTTTACACCATTTTAATTGATGAAATATTAACACGTTTCGAGGAAAATGGTCTCATCTTCAGGATAACTATTATACTAAAGTTAAAAAAAGATTTATATTTGGAGAGAATAATCATTATATGAGGAATAATTAAGTAAAAAAATATTCAATAGAGGACATTACCTGATTATTAATTAAGTTAATTAGACTTATTTAAACTGTTTTATGAAAATGATTTTATTGAATTAATTATGTGACCACAAAGCGTAAACCTTCTTTCTTTGTATTTTTTTCACTTACCTTTATTAGAATTGCAAAAAAGCAAGTATATTTGTATTAAAATAAACCATAATATAATCCCACATAGTTTCATTATTAAATTAAGATGTGCAAGTTGATTGGTTCAGTAAATACTCACTAGAGATGCTACGCTGGGAGATGCGACTGTCTCCCGGGGTTGTTAATTAGTGAGGATTTGCATTTAAGTTCCTCCGCGCATCCTGCATCATATATCACGCAACAAGTTTAAGAGTCCTCGCGGAACATTCCGAGAAATTGCTCCGGATTTATTAGTTTCAATTCTCGTGAATGTTAAGAGAATGGCGCATAGAGCGTGGCACCGAAAGCAGTTGTGGTAATTTGCTAAAAGTAACACTTTGGCGATTGTGCTGGTTAGCTAAAATTTTCTCATTTCTTTATCTACAAATAAATAAATCTTTACCTGAAAATATGAAATAAATAAAATATCTGTAATCGCAAAATTAGCGATCTTGTAAGGTGTAATGTTTTTGAAAATGTTTGATATAATATTTAGAAATGTTAAATTATACACAAATATACTCAAATTTACCCCTATATATAAGGTAGATAATATCAACTGGTTTCGGAAACTCTATTTTTTTTCAGGGTGAACCACTAAATAATATGTGTTGGCAATTATATTTTTTTCAACAGCTTATTTTTAAAAACAAAACAAAAAAACGTTCAATAATATTATTACATTTTATTGTCTCAAAACAGACAGTAAAATAATATTTAAAATAATGTCATACGCAGATACTTTGATACCTTTTATGCATTCTTAATATCAAATTTGTATACCAATCCCTATATCTTTTTTTTTTGAGAAATAATCATATGTGGTCAACTTTGTAGTACTAAAGCGCAATTACTAACGAGCTTTAGATATTTGCAAATATTTATTTTCATGTCCCATTCCTAGTTGATTAAGGTATTTATTCGTTATTCTGGATACAAAGGCATATATCAATATCAAACATAATGGTTTCTCTGTCTGTCCCCGTAACTTCGTGTAACGTCCATAATTCCGTTCGAATTCACTGCTAAAAAATGGCTGGAGATGGGGTTTGAACACCGGGCCACTAAACCCGAACCGGTCGATTAACGCATGTGGCTACGGCCGCCTCTCCGCAGAACGCCAAAAAGATCCTATAAGTATATACAAGGGCTTAACAAAGACGCGTACCAATGTTCCGTCATTTTTGACGGGTTACAGCTAGATTTTGAATAAAAACAATAAATGCCGATTTCATTTCTGAGCAGCTAACCAGTAGATACCATTTTTTTAATATATTATATCTAAACACATTATATGTCTTTTAAACTATAAAAGAGAAAAGTCATAACACCACTAGATTATTAATGCATGGTATTAACCAAAGTCCCTGCCGGCCAATAGGGCGAAGGAGCTTAGGAAGGCCAAAATTAAGATGGAGTGACAACGTCCTCAAAGACATCTCTGCCTTGGAGCTTCGGAACTGGAGAGAGCTGGCACTAGACCGAGATGAGTGGAGGACGATTATTGAGGAGGCCAAGACCCACCAAGGGTTGTAGTGCCAAGAGTGATGATGAGTGATTAACTCTTGTTGTCTTATATTGATACTTTTGATAATTAAAGCATTTAATCATACCCTAATCATGATGAGTAAATGAAACTTTGAAAGAAAAATGTAATTATAATTATGAATTTATTTTCATTTATAACTATGTGCTTAAATGCATTAAAATGCCTGTCACCTACTATTTTTATTAATGATTTATTTTTCCCTTTAAGTAGCTTTAACGGATCGGTATGTTAACTATTTAGCACAATCGATGTGGGAAATGTTTAAGATACTGATGCTTCTTTACCCAATTATGTATAAAATAAAATAAAAAACAATTTTTACTTACGTACAAGTGAGTGGACAACAAAATGCTATCCCTAAATTTCCTTATCAAACTTTTCACCCAAAATGGGGCTACTCCGTCTAGGAAGTTCTGTACAATTTTGTGTTACTGTCTTTTTATCGGCTCCAGATATCCAAAACGATAATCCATATATTCCTGGGTCCTCAAAATCAGACCGGACTTTATATACCTCCGAGACTTAGGATCGAGGGCGGGGTGCGATATTAGAATATTTTTATTCTTGTCAGTGGCGTGGCGGTGTACGAGTTCTTATACCCGTGTCTCCCATTATCTATATATTAATTACGCTAACCAATGTCGCCTGTCTCCGGATAATTTCTGTTGCCAGTTAAACAAAAACAAATGGCGAAATCGTATAAAGTAGCGAGAAGTATGGATTGTTTTAAAATACATGCAGATAATATTTAATGTGTAGAAATACACGTTAAATAAAAATGGTCACTTATAAAAATAATGTACTTAATATTTATGCACGTTTATTAATTTTTGATATAAATATTTGTGTTTCAAAATTGTTTGTACATTTCGTCATATTTTTTTTTTGGTTATGTAAACCCAGCCATAACCCAGCTGTCACTGCTGTCGGTTCGGCCGCTCGTCGCCATTTTGGAGCGGTGACAGCTATTTACGTTTCCTCTTTATAACAAAATCTGCAATCTAGAAATTTTTAATAAATATATCTTCTTCTGCATTACCATCTTAATGTCAATGAAAGCAGTTATGATCATGAGAGTGCCATTGTTTGCATACGTGACGTTTCTTGAGCATTCCAGGTAACCATGTCAGTCTATCGTACTAGTGATTTTCCAAGAGATATGGTTCTATCTTCCTTGAAACACCATTTTTCTATCACCATTTTGATGTCCTAATCTATAGCTTCTATTCCCATTTTGATAGCGATTAGAAGCTATAGATTAGGATAGATGCTTCTCAATCAATGCTGGTTGACGGGTGAACTTATTTATTCAGTGGTTCTCGAGGCTTTTGTTCTGCGGAACCTATTGACACTTACTTTTTAAGAAAGTAATTTCACAAATGATTTTGTTAAATAATTTTGTGGAAGACTGGAAATCTTTATATATTTTTATCAAAATTGTAAATTTGCAAGGATCAAGAAGATTGTATACCTAGATCATTTGATATTTTGCTAATATAAAAATTACATATTTGTATTGATTATTAAAAATTTAAAATTTGCATATTTGCATAATATTAGGTCCTTACATATGAAATTGGCGTTTTGCCGTACTGGCAAATTTGATCTCAAATATCTTCTCTTTGGTTAGGAATTCCAAATCCAAATTTATACAGCTATTTACTCATGTATTTGTGTTTTGAAAATTATAATTCATTTGTTTTTTCCTCAATTGTTTTTTTCTTTGCGTCACTCAGTTTACAAAATGAAAAACTTGAAATATCGCGTTATTTACGAGTACGAGTTCCACCGTGGCACCAGTGCTGCAGAAACGGCTCGAAGGATTAATGATGTGTATGGCGACGGTGCCGCAAAAGAAAACACAGTGCGTTTTTGGTTCCAACGTTTTCGTTCTGGAAATTTCGACCTGCAGAACAAGCCCCGTGGACGGCCGGAGACCAAAGTTGATAATGAAGAATTGAAGGCTATTGTGGAAGCGGATCCATCGCAAACCACATCCGAGTTAGCTGCAGGCTGCGGTGTTAGTGATAAAACTGTTTTAATCCACTTGAAGCAAATTGGTAAGGTGAAAAAGCTTGAAAGGTGGGTACCTCACGAATTGAGTGAAGCAAATCAACAAACGCGCGTTGACTGCTGCGTTGCATTACTCAACCGGCACAATAATGAAGGGATTTTAAATCGAATCATTACCTGTGATGAAAAGTGGATCCTGTACGATAATCGGAAGCGCTCATCGCAATGGCTGAACCCTGCCGAACCAGCCAAACCATGCCCCAAGCGAAAATTGACTCCAAAAAAGTTACTTGTGAGCGTTTGGTGGACTAGTGCTGGTGTCGTTCACTACAGCTTTCTTAAATCTGGCCAGACGATTACGGCAGATGTCTATTGTCAGCAACTGCAAACCATGATGGAAAAGCTAGCTGCTAAACAACCGAGGCTGGTTAATCGCTCTAGGCCACTGCTGCTTCATGATAACGCTAGACCACACACTGCACAACAGACGGCTACCAAATTAGAGGAGCTTCAATTGGAATGTCTAAGACATCCACCGTACTCTCCGGACCTTGCCCCAACAGATTACCATTTTTTTCGAAATTTGGATAACTTCTTGCAAAGGAAAAAATTCAACTCCGATGGGGCAGTCCAAACCGCCTTCAAAGATTTTATTGATTCCCGTCCGAATGGTTTTTTTAGTAAAGGGATCGATGAACTACCTGAGATGAGATGGCAAAAGTGCATAGATAGCAATGGTACATACTTTGATTAAATAAATATATTATAATAAAAAAAAATCGGCTTTATGTTCCTCCCATACTAAACGCCAATTTCATATGTAAGGATCTAATAGTATAGACATCACAATTATTTCTTTATATACACCATTAAAATAGTTGTTTGTTATTTTTTATCAGGTATTTAATTGGCGATGGACTAAACAAATATCCGTGTAAATATTTTTTGTAAAAAAACAAGAAAAATACTCAGTAGAGCTAATTCATCTAAGATTCTTCTTGTAAATTTATATGTTTATTTCAACGATTTTAATACCTTTTACATTTAATTTAACATTTTCTCAAGTATTTTATACAATGTACTGTGTACTGTACAAATAGACACTGTAATAAAAAATACCTATCGCAGTTTCGTCAGTTTTATTAGTTTTACGCGCACTCCCCTGGAACAAAGGAACCGTAAGGGCGTATAGTAAAATGTCGATATTACCCGAGCGATCCTAGGGCGCAGTAAAAAACAAAGTTTACACAGGACGGCCGCAAACAGCTAAACCATTTGAATGTAATCGTACAGTTTCCTATTTTCTAAGTTATTACATTACCTACCCCAGGGAGCGCTCACAACCTACGTCCACTTAAGTGGTAAATATGGACTCTAAAGGGCAAACTCGATATTGATTGGCCCCAATGGGAATAACAATAACCGTACCGGTTTCATATACTTTTATGAAATACATATAAGACAACGAGTAGTAAAATTTATGTGACAGGTATGTACCTACATAAAAATATGTATTTTAAAACTCTTTTTTAAATATTTTTTTATGTTTAAAATACGTTATTTATTTAAGATAAATATTGCAAAATTTAAATTAATCCGAATATATTCCATTAAAAGCCTTTTAGTTTGTTACATTTAAACAAACACTTTTCACAAAAAAATATTAACGGGCCAACGACCGCACAGTTTGCCCCATTTTATTCCAATCTATTTTTTATTTTGACCCACGTAGAAAATTGAGGTTTTATTTATACTGAAGCATTATTATCCTATATTACAAGGTCCTTTGTCCTATGTGAATAGTCCATTTCCAGAGTGAAATTTATGAAATGTGTTCTTTCCGCAGTAATACTTTATTCTGAGAATACTTACAATAATGGTGTGTTTATGAATAATAACGACCCTTGGCTCGACCACAAATATATATCACTTTTCGGTTAAATGTGTGGAAGGTACATAATATATCATTGTAGAAACAAATATTTGTCATTTTTTTAGGAAATTCTGTTAAAACTAATTTTACTGAAATTTACATTTTTTCCATTTAATTTTTTAGTCACTGTTTATATCAGCGTCCTCCAAAGTCATAAATCATACCACCTCTTGTATGCCCAATTTTCGTATTATCATCATCAGTTCGTGATATCAACTATTGTAACGCCATCCAACCGTTGCACCTTAGGTCTCCCGATACTCGTTCGGTCAATGGGTTTTGCATCAAAAACTTTCTTCATTGATATTTTAGATTCCATGCCTTGAAAGTAACTAGCCCAATGAACCCAACTTACGCAATGTTGGGCTAATTGTATTTTGTATCATGTCTGTAAAAAAAAGATGGATCTCCGATTACGAACACTCGTTAAATGAACGCCACAATTCATACGAAATTTATTGAAGATTCGCAAATATATAAATTATAGCATCTACTTTCTACCTACATATATTTACTGCCACTCATCTGAAAAGTTGAACTCCAACGAAGATATTGAAAGAAGAAAGAAGAGTAAATGTCAAAATAACATACGTATACGAGTATTATATTGACACACATTTTTTTACGTCATGCCGAAAAGCACTACTTTTCGTACATTCAATTAAAAGGTTTATTATGCTTAGGCTAACTTACCATTCTTCTGTCTGGGCACACCACTCTTACCTCGTTCACTTTTATGCGCATGCTCTTCGATTTTTTAAGCTTTTAACAGGATCGTCCTCCAATATTTTGTTTTTCTACTATCAACACTCGCCTTACATACTTTTTTATTACCCTCTCATACTTTCCACATGACCAAACCATCTCTGCGTACATACTGTACAAGATGAGAAATGTGGAATACGTAAATTTAAATAAATATCTTACAAAATAGAATGTAAGTAAGTAGTTTAAATGTATTTATATCCCTAATTACTTTTAATGTTGTAATATAAACGGAATATTTATAATATTAACGTGAATTTCTAACTTATGATATATATCTTTCACGTAATCGAGTTCATAACTACACCATTAGTGTGGGACCACCCTGTGTTCTAATCTATATAATAGGCCTTTGATAATATAGTAGTATCTTTTTTCGCTACTGCGAAATTAACGATTTCAACCATAACGGAAAACACCATATGGGCGCTTCGTGAGTCAGGGTTGAACTAGAAGACTCATATTTTATTTTAATTATTTGCTTGGTAATATTTACAGATATAAGAAAATGATATGCATATCTATGAACGTTTAAATAGACAGTAATGAACTTTTTATCTTATATCCTAGCATATTTGATTAATTCATTTTATTTGGACACATTTGATACAACCGATTTTAAATTCAAGAACACATTCATATTTGTGAAGTTGTAATTTTTCAGAACAAGTTCTGTGAAATTTTTAAAACCAAATTAATTAATCAACTAGAAAGACATATAGAAAATCTAATACACAAAAAAATATTTGGCTACTACCGGGATTCGAACCCGGGTCACCTCCTTTCCGGGACCGGTGCTCTGACCACTAAGCTATAGGAGCCTTGTAGATTTCCGTGAATATATCGACTTTATACGGAAATCTATAAATCCGGTAGTAGCCAAATATTTTTTCGTGGATTAGATTTTTCTGTATGTCTTTCTAGTTGATTAATTAAATTGGTTTTAATGTATTTACTTCCATTTATTAAAAAAACACAATAATTCGAAAACTCTAAGGAATATGCGTAGTATTTGTAATATTATTAAAATATAAAAAAATATATATGAACTTCTTCTGTTTCTACCCCGTATCCTACTGCGTCGGGGTCCTTGCACCGCATAAAAAGGTCCAACTTTTCCTGTTTTGAGCTTTGCTCTCCACGTCAGCCCAGTTTATTTGCAACCTCGCTTCGCAGCAGTCCTCCAACTATTTCCACCAGCTCCTCCAAGGATGGCCCCTTAATCTTCTGCCTTCTGGTCTTGCCTGGAATATCCGCTTTGGCATTCTATCTGCCGGCTTCCGTAAGATATGTCCCAGCCACCGTAACTGTGATATCTCGATAAATGTCAATTAGGGTTCTACTTCTACTTAAGTAGAAATAGAAAAATATAATAACTAGTCTATTTAAATATTGAAGCAAAATTTTTATAGCATTAAAAATCAAAAACAAAGCTCAAATAGTAAAAGTGATTAAAACCGACGTTTCATTTATTGGGATATTCTGCTTTATAATTTTACTAGGATACCTCATAGGGATTCTAGTCTGTATACCACGCACTTTCTTGAACTAAGAAGAGGATAGCAACTGGGAGAAAGCAGAAGAACACACAAAGCCTAGAGGATATCTGCCTCTGACCCGAGGCCTTTTGAGAAAGGCTGTGCGCGTACTGGATGGGTGGAGCCTATCCAGTCGATGGATGGAGGAACTACTTGTGATCATTTTATCATTAAAAGAACGCCAGCCGCTCTAAACTGCGTTATAAATTGACCATTTTTTTACACTCTTAGTGTAGCAACCAGTCCCCGCCTGCCCGTCGCACATTCGTCGAAAGGTATCGTCTAAATTATCGCATTGTCATGATTTAATTGGCCATCTGTCAGGTGGGGCTGCGGGGTGCCTACACGCAATAATGGCCTGTTAATATTATGAAGACGTTTCAACCTTTCGGGCCATTCTCCAGCTATTTGCTCGCCTTTGTTGTCCTTAATGGCGTATCTGTTGTCCCTAATGTAGCCGGGTAATAAAGGCGAATTTACGGTGGCAGATAGGTTTTCTTTTGCCTCACTGTAATAAATTCGGCCCCGTGAATAAAGTAAATAGCACTGTTAGGTGTTTAGCGACATTTATTTCCGACAGGTAAGTGGTGGAAAATGTATCAAAAGTAAAATGCAGACATAAATCTCTACTGTTTTGTTAGATAATATTATTTTACAAATTAAATATACGAAATGTATATCTTACCTTGTGTTTATATAATAAAAATTACAAAGCCTTTATTGTAATCAGAATACTGATATATTGACTATTATTTATAAGTCACCTCCTTGATTAATTAATTGGCTGATTGTTGACTGAATTCTAATAAAGTCTTAGATTTTATTTTAAAAGAATAATATATTTTCTTGATTTATATCGAATGTCATTCTTGATGATGAAAATTATGTAAAAATTGTTTAAAAAAAGCCGCGTATTATATTCAATAATCTCGTTTAAAACATAATTGGTAAGAAAACTAGATATTACCTATACCGATTTTCAATAATTCAAGCTAACCGTGTTTACGTTGCAATATTACAAAAAAATTAATCATGTCACATGTCGTATATGTAAAGTTTTTTAAGCCTACGAAGTGGATCAATTTTCTTCTGTACTTAAGAATCGTAGTTTTGGTAATTTATTAATTTATAGACAGTATCTTTTTAGAAAAATATGTGTTTTTAAAATTTATGAAACTTTGAGAATAATAATATTTTTATATGAAAATATGTTCTAAGAACATACTTTATCATAGAGGTATCATTACTTTACATTTATATACTAACTAGTTAATGAGAAAAGATGTCTCTAAGATAGACTGATCAAACACAAAAGGTTCCTAGAATTCGAACATACATATATATACATATATATATATATATGTTAGTATTGATTTCTTTGGGGGTAACTCGCGCCAAAATCTGGTCCTCAGAAGGACCATTCGTCAACCGACGTTTCGCCTGAATCACAACAGGCATCTTCAGGTTGCTTGTTAATAAATTTCCGAAATATATATAAATAATGATTTTCGAAATTTGATAATGTGTGGATGTTGTTACGATTGAATTGGTGATCGTTGCATTGTGTAGAGTAATCACTAAAGTCAGCTCATACAGGTTACAAGGCCTGGGCATCGTATTATGCGTTTCTCACATAAATAGCTTCATCTATGAGATATCGATAAATAATTTATCTTAAAGAATAAATTTTAATTTGATAGCTTTCCATACAACATGCAAGAGAAGGTACGAGAAAATGTGCTGAATTTTGCTCGCATTTCCGAATGATCGTCTTACATTATCTTCATTCAGTAGTGAAACTTTGTTTGCCGTAGATTTTTTTTTTTGTTACAAAAAATTACACAAGCAAACAATAAAATTCTCGATAATTACACCCTTCACTTAATTACGTGCCCAGATTAGAAAGCATCCCTCACGAGTGGTGTGAACAATGGTGTCCCGAGTATCCCCGTAAATAGTTCTCGCCCCATTTGGGTTGTATGCAAGTTCTGGGAAGGGCGGGTTTCTTCTTCGGCCTGTAGTAATTAAAGGTGGAGGTGGTTCCCTAGTGACGGCAAAGAACAGGCATTTTTACACACGGTACTTTATAATTGATTTTATTTTTGCTGCTCACTTGTTACGCTTTCAAAGTTTACGCTTGTTTGTAAATAATTGTTTTTTAAACGCAGCCGCTTCGCGCGAAGAACTCCTCACTCTCTCTATCCCTGAGCTGCTTTTGTTATATTTGTTTACATTTTTGTATATTGCTTTTGCCATATTATGCAGCGCCATCTCAACGCAAAATAATATTCGTAACTTGGCTCTAATAAATTCAGTACAAATTAAGTAAGCAATGAATATTTCAGTTAAATCACCATCCCTCTTATTGGCTTCTCAAACCGAAGATTTTGGGTTCGATTCCCGACAAGGTCACAAGTCACAATATATAAATATATATATGTTAGTTCTAACTACTTTGGGGGTAACCCGCGTCAAATTCTGGTCGTCAGGACCAGTCGTCTGCCGACGTTACTTGAATGTCTTTTAATTGCGTTATTTATCGTGGAATTCGAGAAACCGTTACATTATTATTATTCCACGATAAATAACGCAATTAAAAGACATTCAAGTAAAAATAATAATAATAAAAATAAATTAATAGAAGCAAAACCACTAGCTACCGCATTCCTACCGTACGTAAAGGGAACTACAGATAAAATAAGTCGATTATTAAATAAATATAATATCCGCACTGTTTTTAGAACATATAATAAAATTTCATCACTTTTAAGAAGTCCGAAGGATAAAATACCTCTAGAATCGCACGGGGTATACGAAATACCATGCGGTGACTGTAACAAAACCTACATAGGAAGGTCAAACCGAAGAATCTCGGCACGCGTCTCTGAACATCGCGTAGATATAAAAAATCGGAAACTAACTTCTTCCCTTGTCCACCACTCTCTAACGGAGAATCATAAAATAGACTTCGACAACTCAAAAGTAGTTGCCAGCCTCAATAATGAAACATTTAGAATCTACAGAGAGGCAATTGAAATAAATAAAAGAAATAATAATATAATGAACAACAGAGACGATAGCATTCGACTTCCGACCGCATGGAGTAACATTCTTAATAATAATAATCAAATTTCTAATACAAATAATATTAATAATAATAAACCAGAAATCACGATGAAAACACCGAAGCAATTAGAAAATCCAACCTTCTCAACATTGTATAATGACGATAATAAAGTAAATATACGGATTACTAGAAGCCGAGCAAAACACATTAACGGCGTCGCTGGAGAAACCCACTCCTCCACAAACACCTGACGCAGAATTTTTCAAACTTTCACTTGACGGTGAGCTCCGGACCCAAACGGTTGTACGCTTTTTGGAAAAGCAGCTCATCGACAAGGCGCCCTGAAGATGAACAGTGAGATCTGTTCGAAACGTCGGCAGACGACTGGTCCTGACGACCAGAATTTGTAATTTGTTTTTAATATATATATATATGGTACAAAATACCGTACTTGTTCCTACTTTTGTACCATATATATATATATATATATGGTACAAAAGTAGGAACAAGTACGGCTAGTCCGTAACTTTAGAGGCCTTTTTAGCCTTGACAGTGGCACGTGATACCGTGTCGAAACGTCAGCCTAGGTCTTCTCGGGGAGACCATTTACAGGAAACGTGAGTTATTCCAGAAATTACTTTTGTACCATACAATAGCACTCCCGAAAATCTCAAACAGAACACACACATATTTATATATATATATATATGAAAAATTCTAAACCCCCGTGTCTTGTTCCAATAACTGGGCTTCATTGACTGATGTCATTTTGAAAATTAAAATAAAATTACTGTTTTCCTACCAAGGGCATGCAGTGAATACATTAAAACATTACTTTTAATTATACATGTATTCAATAAAAATTGGAAATAAATATATAAATATTCCTATCACAATTAGTATCATATTGGTCATATTTATTTAAATGATAAGATGTGATAATAATAATACACATGTCAGATAAATAGATATATATATATATTTTTAAATATATAATAACGTAAATTTGTCTTGTGCTCCAATCTTCGTAATGAAATTATTATTTTTCTAGTGTTAGGGTTACAATGTTTATTTCTATCCATTGTATGCACTATTATAATTTTTTCATTTGTAAAATAGTTACAAAAAACAGAATTCAAAACGTTAGAGCAAAAACCGCAACACAACGGCTGCAAAAATATGACCGACAACGAGTGTCCCTATTAATTTGCTCCTCAACTACCTGCTACATTCCAGGTACCTAACCAAACAATGGTGGGTCACGACATACCCTTTCCATTTCTATGTGTATTTATTATATTAAAATAGAGGTAAAACTACCTGCTTCATGCTTCTGGGTTAAAATTTCTTAGAAAAATTTAACTGTATATTATTAATTTTGGCATTTTTGAGCGTATTGCAAATAGTATGTGGGGTCAACGACCCGTTTCCCCACGTTCCATAACGTCCTCGCAACACATCATCCTCGACCACATCGCGATACGACACCTGCATCAGTCATCAGCACCATCTCCAGCTCACACCGCGATCTTCACCTTGACCGCTTCCTGCACCCGCTACGCACGCGACCAGGAACCAAGTTGACGACCCCAGGCGCACCCAATCAGCTGGCATACCGATGACCGCCGTTATCTACCAAGGTCGAGCGACAAAGCACTCACTGTAATTCAACCGATAATTAAATAAACTCTACCTAAATTTATAATTAAATAAACCTAACCAATTAACATAACGCGATTTTCACGAACACGAGTATGAAGCTGTCTTTAGGGTATGTAACTTCACATTCACACGGCCGAATCCTTTTGATATAGCTCAATCATCTCACAAAATATATACACATAAAAAACAACCTCTCAAATAGTTTATAATTTATAAACTGATGCCGAAAAAATTAGAACCTGAGATCTATTACTATTGTGTCTTGTTCCATTGTTGTTAAGATCAAAAGTTTATTTCTGAAAGGTTCTGATTGGATAACGGGCCGCATGAGTTTACTTTAGTTTCTGTCTTACTTTAGTTTAGTTACGTTCTCTCCACAGATGTAAACAGGTCTATTATTCATTTCCATTTTACTAATTACAATGCTTTGCCGACTTATGCCATTTGTATAATAATCTACACTAATTCACTTATTAAATAACTAATAATCTTGTATAAAATATATAATTTTATTAAAAAATACATATTCGTATATTAATGGCATTGCAGACTCATCCCATGTTAGGGTAGTGTCCATCTTGTCCTTCTTTTTCATCAGCCTTCATAGGCCTCTTTCATAACTAAAATTACAAAAATGTCGAATGCCCTAGGACTGGAAACTGTAATTCAAAGAATAATACATAATGTAATGGTGCAAATATTTAAAATTAAACATGGATTCGTACTCAAATACTTTGATGACAGTATGAAGCTGAATAAGGATTTTCATTCCTACAATACAAGAGGAAACGACATCATATGACTACCAAAGAAAAAGAAAGATACCTCACAAAATTGTATTATGTATAAAGGTATAAAAACCTTCGATAGCCTGCCAAAGGAAATTCAAAACATGGAGAATATAAGGAGGTTTAAACTGAAGTGCAAAAATTTTATTATAAAAACTTTTAACTGATTAGATGGAATGCAATATGTCTCAGTGAAATCATATATTAGCCCACACAACATTAGGAGTGGAACTAAATTATTAAGATAAATAAATAAATACCCTTGCATTCTTCCGTTTGCTTCTTGTAGCCTTTACTCCCCCGACAGCGACTATATCGTCGGCCCATCTCTTTTGAGGTCTTCCAATGCCTTTTTTTAATTCTCCCAAAATCTCCACTTCAGAACTCTGGGATTCCATCTTGCGGCATCCTGCCTTGCAACATGCCCTGCCCATAGTGCCCATTGCCATTTTAGCTTCGCTACACGATCCATGATATCCACTAGTCTAGTTCTGTGCCTAATTTCATAATTTCTAATTCTTTCTCTTAAGCTTACGCCAAGCTTGGATCTCTCCATGAATCGTTGCATGCATTTGACCTTTTCTACACTTTCTTTGTAAGGGTCATCGTCTCCACTTCATACGTCGTCACTGGCAGTATACATGAGTCGAAGGCTTTTCTTTCTAAGCTAATGGGGATATCCTCGTAGTTCCACGTACTCGTGTATTACATGGGATGAAGGGAAAGGTACGGTTGATCACTGTCATCTTTAATTTAAAGAGTGTACTTCACCATTGCATGTGGTTTCATATTTAAAAAATAATTAACAAAACGACCGGCTGTGTGGTCCAATTAGGTAGTCTAGTGCAATACAAAAAATTACATAGATGTATTGTGATCTCACCTGAAATCGAACCCGGAACCCTCGATATGACAAACCAAAATATATTTGCTATGAAGGAGGATTTAAGCCATCATAAAATTTATATAATGGGCACAATTCAATTCTTCTAACGCCAATATTTCTGCTAAAAGAATAAAAATATTTGACAAGCTGTCTTAACATTTTTCACATAAACTTTATGCATTCATAAAAATGTATCTCCCGTCTATTTTGTCTAAGGATATAATAACGACGTTGTTATTTTGTACGCTTCAACAGGCTAAGAGGCCCAATAACAGAAGCGAAACGTATCACAAAGCACCCATGCTTGCGTAAATCAAGTAGATTAATTAATCACCGGGAATCGAACCCGGAACCCTCGGTGTGAGAAGCCAGTGTCATGCCCGCGAGGGCCCGTAGATATCCCTTATATATATTATAGAGAATAAGAGGGATTGACAGATGAGTACCTATAACAATATTATTATTTGTAAAACAGATTTGAATGGAACAAACGCAAAAGTCATGTGCCGAATTAATATATCGATAAAAAATACATTTACCGTCGATGCTCCAGACATAGAAAAATGATCAAACTTATAAATTATTCCATTAATTAGAGTTTTAATACATTTGCTTTACTATGACAAACAAAAATTGTTCCTAACACGTGTAACTTTACATAATTCTAGGCCATGACGTAAGCCCTTTAGAACATAGTATGAATAAATATGTTACTTTCTGAAAGTTTTCAAAACTCCCTTGTCGGTATATTGTGCACAGGAAGTCGCCTGGTAGTTCATGGAGGTATATTATGTACATAAACAGAAGCGAACAGCTACTACTCCTGTAGGTGGTGCAAGTGCTATTCCTTGTTAGGGTAGTTGTTTCGATTTATCTGCAGTTTTCCTCCTCTTGCTTGTTTCGCGATACAGCCACCACGTTTTAAGTTAATTAATATATTTTATTATAAATCATAATAATATATCAATATCATTTCGCGTGTCACTCATACGAAAATTAGAGAAGAAACTGATGCACTACGATACAGTGAATTACTTTTTGATATTTTTATTCTAAACATACGTTTTTCAATGTTTATTTGTCAGAAATGTGAGTCTTTTGGTCTTTGTAAACGCCTGCCTAGATTCGTTTAAACTTGTCCCGTTCACAATTATTATTATTTATTAAATGAATATCCCGTGTAGTGCTTGATACCGACTTCATATACCAAGGGTTCCGGGTTCGATTCCCGGTGAGGTTACAATCCATCTATGTCATTTACTCAAGCTTGAAAATACACATATTAAAATAAATATAATATAGATATATAAAAAAAATTATTAACTTTTCTGACTGAATTAAGGGCACCTTGATATTTAAAAGAACAAAAAAGATTTTTTCTTAATTATTGTTCTAATGTTAACCAAAAAATTGGCATGAGAATGTGGTTGTGGAAACATTTGACATAGATTTGGATAGAAATAATTATATAAGGGAGGGTCTTATAATGCAATTTTAATGGAAATTTTTTGCTCGACTTGTGGCCGTGATGATTCCATGGTTCTTATCTGATTACAATTTAACTTTTATGAAATAATTTTCTAATAAATATCTCGGCTAAATTTTATAACCTCATCCGCCACGCCGTCTTAAAAATGTTTTTTTTTCTAATACACGCAGTAACTGAAGGTCGTTAGCGTAGAATCAATAAACATTTTTAAATAAGGAAATTAATTAGATAACTGCGAAAACTAAACGATTAATACAAAAATGTATATAATATTCAAACACCTTATATTACGTCCTCTCTTCTGCGCTTAGTGACCACGCCCTTATACCCACCCAACTCTAATCTCCCTCTCACTCCTCACGTCCTACTTTGGTCTTAAATTTAGTATTAGTAATATTACTGAAGATCATGCATCAGCATTGAAAACATTGTAATAACAAATTGTGAACGTAAGCAGTGTTATCTTTTTTTAACATAAATTAAAAATCCTTAACCCATTTATGGATAGATATATTTTCATAATTACAAATTTGTTACACTATTAATAATGACCGATAGCAAAAACAACACCTTCACAGCAAAATGATTTTTTTTAAATTATTATTATTTTCAATTATTAAAAAAATAAATACCGTTAATGCAAATTTCAAAAATCATGGTTGCCGCATGCGAAAATATACTACAATTAGATTCTCAGGGAAGTGGAATTAGGGTGTAACTTCGCCAAGACAATTTTAGTGGGCAATTACACAATTCACTCCGAATGTGTCTACACTGGGTGTGCGTGTGTGTGTGTGTGTGCACCGGTACACGCGTGTTTGAGCCCTTTCGGGCTGGGGTTTTGCCGCCAAAATCTTCCGGAAAACTGCTCCGGGTAATGTGACGACGGGCGGAGGTTAATTGTACTTGCGCTGTTTGGGTAATTGTTACAAATATAGTACACTTTAATTAATACAATTTCTGTAAAATTTTGCGACAGATGTCTCAAATTTCTTCAACGCGATAATTTTACAAGAACGTCACGTTTACCAGAAGTTTAGCTACACAATTTCTTCTCTGCATCCTACATATATAATTTTAGTTCTTGCGTAGCAACTTAAAGCAAAAAATATGTATGTACTATCAAATATATTAAATGAGGAGTTATCGCTTCGATCAAATTTACGGCTCTGTTCCCATTTATCTTAACAATTATGTATTGGCCGCTATTTCACAACATTGTACACTTCGTCAATTTTGCCGTTATGAATGTTACATAAAATATGTATCAATATTCATTGAAAAGTTGCTAGAAATAACTTTATTTCTTCGACTTGAAAATTCATCATATTGAATAGATATAATGAATACATTTCTTGTAGAAACGTTACACGTTCATCAATAAGTACATCCCATGTATTTTTTCTTAGGATATTATAAAAATGTTGTTATTCTGGGGGGAGGGTATTGGTCTACTGTATTTTTACTATCTTATTTAAATAAATTAAGTATACCTAGCGATACATAGCTATATAGAAGTATATATATAGCTAAATACATTCGAAAACACAAAACACTGCATACTCGTTCGCTACATACTAGATATTATTGTATATTTATATAATTTTTGAGTCATACTATGTATATATTTGAGGTAAGAAAGCAAAGACAACAATATCCAAAAAATTTAAAAAATTATTATTATTATTAATTTAAAATGTAGTGATTTCAAAATGGTACTATCTATCTCTTCTAAAATCATGTTTCCTCTTAATTTTTGGACCATGTTACCTATAAAATCTCAAATTCAGTGCATTATAAATTAGTAATCTTCGATGACTGCATTTTTTTGGATATTTCTGCCTTTGTTTTTTGTACCCCACAGATTTATTACGTTGACGTTATGTGATGCATGTTATTGGCACATGATAATGCAATTATCTTCTTTTCCTACCTAATCTCCTGCATTTTTCCATCATGTTCACTGTCATCACTGTCTTTATCATGGCCCGAAAAAGGGTCTTTCTGGCAAAAGCATCGCATATTCATATATCGGAGTCATGATATTCTCCTTCCAGGGTCCTGAATTCCAACAATCTTTCCTTGCATTTTCATAAAATACTTTACTGTATGTCTCATTATATGTTCGATTGTAGAATTTTTTATTGCAAATAACTCTTTTAAACCTAACATCTTTAATCGTAATGTCCATCCACGCTAATTTTGAACAGTAATCATGTCTTCGGTAAGTGTCTGTCATTCTATTCTATGAAACTTTTTTTTATGGATCCTCAACCTGACCACACGGTATTCATAACGATATAAATAATCAGACCGCAGGCTATACGGTGATCCCAATTTAACATATTTTTTTGCAAAAGGCCGGTAAAATGTGTTGCATAGTTTTTCTCTCGATCATTTCTTTTTGGTAATTTTTCAGATTGTTTTATAACCGAGTATTTATACAACCATCTAGTTTATATCAAGCATTATTTTGTATATCCACATTTTAATTATATAATATATAAAACTTATATGAACTGATTCATTTTCGTGTGAATGCACTTTATAATATTAAATAAAAATATTTTTGGGCCAATGTCTAATGGAATCACGTGCATAATTTAATAAATTAGTGTTTAAGAAAACACATTATTATTGTGAACTTGCAATTTCAGAACAAAGTTCTATGAATTATTAACGCGCCATTCCCGGATAGAATGGAGGTCCGTTGGTTCGAATCCCGGTAACAGTTAAAATATTTTTTCGTTAATTTGATTTTTCTATGTCTTTTCTAATTAATTAATAAGAATTTGTTTAATAAATTAGTGGTATTTACTGTTTTCCTGTTTCTTGTATAAATAATGTTACCACTAAGTCATTTTTCAGTTAATCAAATAAGTTTGAATGAATAGTTAAAAAAAGCATTTTGTCTCTTTTCTATATTTATTCAGAATGTTGACAGATTAAATGGACATCGCCTTGTCATCAGCTGGCGTCTTCTTAAAAAAAAATTATCTCTAAAATACTTTATTTCTTGAAGTTCTCCATCTATCATGTTTAACTGTCAAATAAGCGTATTAAATACTCACTTTGTCATCTCACTTTGTCGGGAACAAGTCGTCCCTTCACTGACAGCTGCTGACCCTGTCAATTAACCTTAAACTATTTTAACCGAAGTCTGTCGTGTTTAACTTGACTCCCAACTTCGTAGTCCAAAATTAACAATATTAACAAATAAACACAGAAATTCGAAGTTGAGGAGAGAGCCCGCAGTGTTAAAGCGAGGATTAAATATAATCTTGGTAATTTGGTTATATCTGAAATAAATTATGTTTACTTCGTTTTTTTGGTGGAGTGAAAATACATATATCATTTTTTGGCAACATTATCAAAATAAATAAATAACCAAAAATAAAAAATATTGGAAAAAAATATGTAACAATCAAGAATATTTGGAATAAGTCTGATAAAATTTACTACGTTGGTATAGCTCAGTTAGTTAGAGCAGTCTAACATAAAATATCGGTACCTTAATCTACACTTATGGCGGTGCTGACCGCCTGGAGAGAATAAATGGGTTTATGGGGGTAAATGACAATGAATTATCCCGAAAATCATTCTCTTAAGAATTTTAAATATTGGCTAAATTTTTAGCACCAACGATGATGTCGAAGAAAATCGTTCAGCAGTCAAAGTGTTAAAGAGGTAAAGTTTGTAAGTTTGTAATCTGCGGAACTACTCATCCGATTTCAAAAATTCTTTCACCATTATTAAGAATGGACATTCAGGATTGACATAAATTATATATTATACCGTTCAAATAAAAGGTCTTTTCGTGGAGACTAATTTTACAACGTAAGTCGATGAAAAAACCGTAGACCGAATGCGTTTCTTATGAACGCTGCCTTCACGGTAAGAAATGTATAAATTCTTTCTATAGAAAAGTTGTAGAGATTAAAAAAAGCCTGTAAAAAATCTACAAGTTATATCTATATGTTAAGTTTAATTCACAAATTGATAGAATATGACTAAAATGTATATGTATTTTAAATTAGTTTTTAATAGCTTTTTGTCGGGGATAATTTAAGTAGGTACCATAGTAATGTTGAATTATTATTAAAAAATACTAATAAAGAAAATTCTATGCAGATAAAAATTGCTCTGTACATTGTTTGGATGAGTAGTTTAGATTATATTGATTTTTAACTCATTGTTTTATGGTCTCACATTGAATTCCACGCGGGCAAAGCTGCGCGCGTAGCTAATTTGTTTAATAAAATAATAATAATTTGTCTGCAATTGAAAATTAAGTTTTTTTCAATAACACATTTATTTTGATTTAATTAGTTGATACAATTGATAAGGTTATGAATAAAATTATGTTAAATATCGTTAACTGTAAAAATTGATAGGTTTACGTGCCGCTAAAAATGAAATGATTTGAACTAAACTAAACATTTAAATTATTCTTTAAATATAATTAAATACTCCCTCACTACTATTCATTTCAATTAAAGCAGTCTACTAGCAATATAAAGTATCCGGGTTCATGTATCCGCTAAATTTATTCCGGATTAAAAATATCATTGAATTTTATTATTTACTGTGGTTTTAAATTATATATTTTCACTACATCTAGGAAATAAAAAATAATATAAATTTTATCAATTAATACGCGAAGGTTTGTGGAATTTTCTCGGCCTCTGTTTGAATTTATATCCTTATTTCACCGAGACATTATATTTTTATTTTTACTCAAAATTTAACGATCCAATAAAGAATGATCTTTCAAATAACGACAAACGATTAATAAAACTGTTTGATTTTAGGTTTCATATTTATTTTTTATGGCATAACTCGCTTTTCGCTTAATGTTGACACATTTCTAGGGTGTAAATATTATTGTAAAAATGTCGTAACAACGGAACATATATGTATTACAGTCATAATATACAAGGTTATATGTAAAAAATTAATAACCTCGCAGGACTATATTCCTGCCTTGATTATGAGTCGAAAATGTTCAAGCAGTCATGACGTAATATCAATAGTTATGGAGTTATGCAATATCAAAATTTTCCTTTTTTTTGCAATATTTTTGAATTATATTTTTTACACAACGTTGAACTATCATTACAGTAACTTATATCGATTACGAAAAATTAATTCGTTTCTATATAAGTTTAAAAAAATAATAAAAATCCTGAAAAAATCCAATTGGAAAACATTCCAATTGGATTTTTTCAAGGTTTTTATCATTTTATTTGACTTATATTAAAAAAATACATTTTTCATATGAGGTATAAGTTACTGTAATGATAGTCCAACGTTTTACAAAAATTAAGTCAGAAATATTGAAATAAAAATGCAAACTTTGATGTCGCATATCCCCATAACTATTGTTATAAGATAATGGTTACTTGAACATATTCGACTCAGGCAGGAATATAATCCTGCAATGTTATTAATGTTTTCCAAATAACCCTGTGTATTACGATCGACATTATTACACCTTTCACAAATTTCATTTGGCGATTGTGTATTCCCTCGTCATCGTAACCTAGTATTACACTTTAAGTATTGCAGTACTAATGAACAGTCATTATCGGCCATATAGAAAGTTCTATTCAAATTTTGTTCGGACAAAACCTCTGCTCTATAATTGTCGATCATCGATCCATTCGTAGTATAAAAAGTATATCGATACACCGACGAGCTATTATCGATGAATTATATTTCCCATCACCATTCAGACCACCAGTCATCATCGGTTTAACTCCAATCAGTTCCGGGTTAAAACATTTTGTATTCATACATAACGAGGCACTTTACAAATATTATATTTAATAATTGCTATTACACCTTCTTTTTTTCCATTAATATTTTCGGTTAAACCATGAGAGACTTTTAAAAAAGATTTAAATGAATGTCGTATTTTCGATATAAAATGTCCCAAACATAATGAATAATGTTCCAATAAAATGAAGATGTGTTGACTACTTAGATGGAGATATTACTTTTTTTGCAATTTTATTGTTTTCAATACTATTCATTAGAACTTCTATTTTTATATTTATTCTGATTTTTTATTCACATTTTAATATTTTCATGACTTTGTCTACATAGCTGATAAGGACCATTTTTATATTGACTACGTGCCAAATTTTATAAGTTTTATAAGTTACTTTGTATATTTTTTGGAATTATCCATGCTTACATTTCATAAAATAATACTGAGTCATCAGCCAATTTTTATTCAAAAACCTAGGATCAATTTCAAAATAAAATATTGCGTATTTTAAGGGTGGATGTGTAGAAATACACTGTTCTCTTTTCCTGCCCATATTGTAATACATACAGCTAATAGTTAGCAAGCTCATATTACATACACACTTATATGTATTAAAAGTATAAATATTTACATTAAATATTTATTAGGATGTTTTTATTTTAATCTCTTAAACGGGGCTGCGACCCATTTCACTTAAATTATCTACATTTATAATTTTGTTAGCAAAAAAATATAAATATATCATGAATTATGGGACAAAGAGTACGGTATTAATATATTTTTTACAAAAGTAATACGTTGAATAAATATTGAGAAAATATTTAGCAAAATACTTGGAATGGTATTCCCCAGTTCCCCCGATTTATTATGTTTTCATATAAATTCGATAGGTGTAATAAAAATTTCCCACAACCACGATTTGTTGTATCATCATTTAGGTACCTGTGAAGGTTCCATCGGGCGAAGGTCGTTTTTTATTAACCTTATTTGTTACATTTATTGACTCAATACTTCAAACATAATAATAAATATCAACAAAGAATTTTTTAATAAAAATCATCGCAATTTACTGACTAAATTAAGTGTTTTAATTTTAATTGTGTTCCGTCATTTTTTATAAGTACCTAATAGCAAGTCCCAATTATAGTCCGTCCGTCTTTTTTTTTCTTTTTTTTAATGTATAATTAAATAATTTTCCCTCAGGAACCTACATGTAAAAGTACCATCATTTTTGACGAGTTAAAAATTATACTAAATTGTGTGTGGAAATTGTCATCTGGCAGTAAAAATATGTGTACAATAACTAAAATCGCATCCCGGGATTACAATTCTATCTCGGGATTGGATTCGCTAAAACTTGCAGCAGTGTTGGTCCTCGTGCGAGCAGTTTACACTTTATTATCCCTTCTCGGACATTATTAACAGACACGAATATCGATGGCGAGCCGGGCATAACTCACGTCGTGGCGAGGTGTGCCGGCGGATAAGATGCGGAAATTGTGGTCGTAAAAAATAAAATACGACATGCGTTTGTGAGACTTTGCAATTCGCATGTTTAACGATTGTGCGCTGTAACAATATGCGCCAACAGGTGTGATTCATGCTGATCGGATGAGAAGATCCGAAAAGAATGTGACTCGTGAATCAGAATTTATGGTATTAAAATAATAATTTTTTGGAAATTTTTGTTACTCATTCTAGATTCTCCGAACGATTTGGGACCGATTTCTCATCTCGTTCAGTTCTGAAAATAATTATTTTAAGAAAGAAAGAAAAGGGCAACTATTACTAACTTTAGTGTAAAAATTTTATTCAAGGGCCAATTTTGATAGATTTTACCGTAAATATCAAATAAATGAAAATCGACTTTTTATTTTATTTTGTACTCGCAAACCATATTCATAGTATATTTATTTACTTAATTGTCCTTTCATACAATTCACAACTTTGCTAAATATTAGGATTTTTGTGTGTATTAATTTCATATTCTCTTATATTTGAAAGAAAGAAGAAGCCCTTTGTCAATTGGATGTATAATTCTGAGCACCATAGCTCATGACAAAAATGATGCTCCAAGCTGAAAAAAGTTACATAATACTACAAATTCCAGATTAAACAAGCTGTTGAAATATCTCGACCCTAGAACGCACCATTCTAAAGTTTTCGCAGCTTCGCGTAAGCATTTTTTTTCTTTATAATTAAGATACGAGTATACATTGTATGGGATGTCATCTGTCAGATTTTCGTGCTGCGCATCTGTTACGCGCACACCCTCGTGCGCACGCGCGAATATAGCTGGAGACTGTCAGGCGCGCCGCGCGCTGCGCAGCCTCGTGCGCGAACTTAACGACGCCACCTTTTCGTCTTTAATTTAATTACTGCGTCTTCGTTATCCGCGCGTGGGATCGGAACTTGGCTGAAACGATACGCAGACCCGGCGTATCTGTAAATTGCCACCTACCGAATAAAGCAAATAAACTGGATCATCCGTGCCCCCTCGCGAGAATGTAAATATATTAATTGAAAATGATATTTTCCTAAGGACAGAGATGTGATTCACAGATTCGATTCCTGAGAAGCGTATTTAAAATATTTGAGTGTCAGGATATGAATTTACCGTACAAGGAATTTAAATTATGGACTTCGAGCAGCCAACCGCAAAATTTTGGTGAAGGAGTTGGAAAAAACTGTCAGTTAGAGGCCCAATAAAGACCGGAAAGAATTTGGTAAAAATAAATGATTAGCAGTCAAAAGTGACGTGATTCAAAATATAAATATTCACTTGATTATTCTTGTTCGCTCTAACATTAAGGCGTTCGCCTGGTAACCAAGTGTATTTCTATTTATATATATAAAATTATTAATAAACACAATTTTTTTAAATCTTAAGAAAAATAAACAAAACAACATGAACAAAAATGATTTTGAAAGGAAAATGAAAACATTAGATGAGATTACCTTTTAAAAAAAATATACCAGATCATAGTGGAATGAATTTGTATAGTAAACAAACATGACTAAAAAATATATTAATTGAGACATCATGGAAAAAATGACAACTTTTAAGAAGAAACTAAAAATATGTGATGCTTCTTACATTTAAATGAATTTTTTATTAATGATAAATAATTCTGTTTGTATAAGAAAACACAACTTCTTGTATTACCCATTTATAGAATAAATAGTATTATCATGTCTCACAGAGACAAATTTTTTTATGGGAAATTAGGTATGAAAGTCATTGGATGTTTCGTACGGCTGGCTTAAGTGATCACTTCACGTTCATCATTTCCACCCACGATAGAATTTCACGTCTATCAAATTTTTGGAAGATGTTATATATATTTAAATTGTACAACCTGTTTCGTATATGTGTTTTAATAATCATTAGAGCGATCGGTATCCAAAGCTTTTCCATTCCCCTTAAATAACCACAGATGTCACCAATGAGATACCTATTTTTATGATTGGAATTTTTTTAGCAATATCCTCTATATGTGAAATGAGTTTCTTCCGAATTATAAGCATTGCACTAGAATACGCCCGAAAAATCATTTGATTTTTTTAAAGTCCTTTTTAGTTCTGAAAAATTTGGACAAACTCGAAATATTTACTCTTTTATTACTTATCCATCACTTTAAATTAATTATAATTTCAGCCAAACGCCTCAGCCTTCCCCGCATTATTTAAGCATACGTAGTTGCTAGTGACAACTTCACCAGGTCTGTTACAGAGAGCATAATGTGTTAGGTTTGGATTTAGTATTTTTTTAATCTAAAAAACTCTTTATTTTCTTGTAATATTTTTACTAAATAAGCAGTCGCTACGCCAATGCACACAGAAGCCAGACTTTCGATTGGCCAGGCGCTTATTCATCTAGAATAATAAATTTGATGCAATGCATTTATTGGATGTATATTTCTGCACTCTTTTGGGATTAAGTGGGAATATATACGCTTCAAAAGATATAGCTTGAGAAAATTGTAATACTGTGTGAAATTTCGTTATTTTTCTCGTTTTACTCTCCATCTTGAAAATCGACATTGTCTTGGTATGTTTCAAAATACTTTATTTTTGCATTTAGTTTATTGCGTGTGTTCATGAATATTTTTGTTCTGGAACATATTAGACGATTTTAAAGATTCGTAAATTAAAAAATTCAGCAACGAAATTGAAACAAAGTACTCAAACACATAAATTGCACAAAAATTAACAAAAAGATTTTTGCTAATATCACATAGAAGACATTTTTTATTTTCGTTTCCGTAGTTCATATATATAGTTCATAGTATACGTATATATGCCCTGAACCACAAGCGCATTCTTACAAAATATTTCTACAAAAAAATTGATGTAAGTTACTTTAATGAAAGGACTACGTATTACAGAAATAAGTCGGAAATGTAAAAATTGAAAACTGAAAATGCAAATTTTGAAGTCGCTTATCTCCATTACTATTATAAAGACATTGCATTGTATATTCTTAGTATTGAATACTGTATATGTAATAAAAAATTATTACACGAACATTTTTGACTCGTTATTGAAACAGGAATCTACACTTAAAGTATTGTGGACTAGCCCTGTTACACCCTGATGGGTGTTTAGTGTTTAGAAGTGTTTAGAAGTAGTGTTTAGAAGAAATCTAATGTAAATATAATAATTTCGCTATCTGTCCGTCTGTCCGACCATCCATCTATCTGTCTGTCTGTCTGTCCCCGTCACTTCGTGTAACGTCAGAGATTTTGTTTGAATTCGCGGCTAAAAAAACGGAACTAAATGGTCGGAGATGTGGCTTGAACCCCGGGCCAGCTAACCCGAAGGCGGCAACGATAGCGATGTTGCTATCGCCGAGCCTGCATTACTCGTCAAAAATACAGTACATATAGGACTTAGCAAAGACGTGAACCATTTCATGTTCCACCCAATCGCCAGTGTTTAGAATAGTACATTGAACTACCAGCAGGGGAAAGATAAAAAATGTTGAAATATTCTTTAGGAACCGGCATGTAAAAGTACCGTTATATTTGAGGAGTTACGTTTGAAAATCCGACGTGGAACTATATGTATACCTATGGTAATTATACGTATATCTATGCCGCTTATATATTTTTCGGTCTCCAAATGATTCACCTTTTTGTTTTTAAAGAAAAAAAAAGAATTTTTAAAATAGGTTTTAAACATACATTGTCATCAAATATATTAATATTTTTTTAAGATCACTTCACTCCAATTGGCAGGCTAGTTACCTCGTACGCTGGTGGTCTCATTGGTGGCTGCTTATATTATATTTTGAAATTATTTGAAATAAAGTTATAGGTATCTCGTGAAATTCCAATCATAATTAATATCATATTAATTATTATAAATTATAGAAGTCCCACAGAGGTGAAGCTATGTATATGAGAAATGTGTTTGGAAGTCTTTTATAGAATGGCCCAGGGCATACAATCTATTTGAGCTGGCTCTACATAAAAAAGTTCATAAATTTCATTGTAAAAGTATAAATTATAAATTTTTAGAAAATTGTATATACTTGCGTTACAAATGTAATATATTTGAAAGGACTGCTTTAGAGACACTGTAGTGCTTCTCAAAAATGTATATATAGATTTCACAGCGAAATATTTTTATAGTGGAATATTTAAGCAATATTCTTTTTAAAGTATATATATGATATTCTTCTGAATTATTTAACATTTACACTTGAATATACCTAAAATACAATTTTTAAATAATTTTTTTAACTAATAAATTTTTTATAAATCATAATATTTTTTGACATAAATAATTTATTCGATGTTTTTTTCACAATATATGTTTACGTAAAAGTCATGCTTCTATGTTCTCACTGCACGCGCCTACCGATAATATTCCTGGAGTATTCCCTACTTTGCTTCTTGTGTTGGGGTCTTAATGGGATACACCTATCTAACACAATGCATGTTAACTCCAAAATCTCTACGTCTCAAATAATATACTCCGAAACCACTATAGTTTCGACGAACATGTCTATTTTGCACAGAATCGCAAAACCATAGACACCAAACTAATATAATTGCGGATGTGTTTCGTCGAACTAATGTTCTGTTAACTATCCAACTGTTCCTAATGATACATTTATGTGTTTGCTACTAGACCAACAAGTACATTCATTCATACCATAAAAGCGAAAATAAAAGTATTTGCTGGGTATTTTAATACACTACTGGATATTTTCATCACTGCAATTATTTTAACTGATAAAAAATGGGTAGGTGTTGTTAACGAACGGTATTTTACGAAGGTATTTAATTTATTTAATTAAAATATTCGTTGTTTCACCACTTATATACGTAAAATATCAATATTTTTCAGTGCCAATGATCCCTTCGTCAGGATACTATGTACTAACAACTCAAATATCAATGTATAAACAATAAAAAATAAAAATATAAAAAATAATATATTGGTAATGAATAATAATTAAATACTAACATGAAAACAAATTTAAAAGATGTCTGTTTGTATATTGGACCTGTTTATTTATAATAATCAATTTACTATTAAACAATTTTCTTATTACCAAAATTTCTAATTTATCAAGCAATAATTTCGTATAATTTGCATTTAAAATTTGTGAACCCTATCTAAAAGATGATTCAGAAATTTGGAATAATTATTGATACTTAAACACTTCAAGTGTTCTTTAACTCGAACATTAAATTTTCTACACGTTTTTTCCTTTATAAAAATAATTACAATCATTTTTTACATACAGTACAATACAATACTAATCAATTTTTAAATACCCGATGTTTTTATCATCCTCGTCCTCATCATCCTCGTTTTATTTAACTTTTAAACCTTTTTAAACTTTTAAACCGTATTATTTAACACGTACTTTTTAAATTTATTATTAGTATATAAAACTGATCGAAATTTTTTTTTATTTTTGAATTTGAAATTTTATTATTGATATCTTTTGGCAAGTGTTTTTCAACATCAAATATTGGAGGATAGACAAAATATTTAAAAAATTTCTTCGTATACTTTTAATTTAACATACTTTCTTTTATTTTGTATCAAAACCATACTAAAAAAACAGGTATTTTATTTCGGTAAAAAATGGTTAGTTACAAAATAGAATATAGGTTACATACATCGTCCTTCATAACATAGTAAAAGAGAGTGAAATATTTCCGAGTACCTACGCAAAAAGAATAATGTTTTATTCACTATTTTATTTCAATTTCCAATTTAACGCGATGCTGGAGTTTGTACACGGCCGAAGCTCGGGGGATTTCCCACGACCCATAAGTAAAATTTTCCACAAAATGTAGTCTAAACAAACTGGAAATAATCGCGAAACCTTTGGCTGGTATTTAAAACTCCAATTCCTGTGAATTTGCGAGAACAGACTGCGACATTTAGCGGGATGAGATTTAATCGACTGATCTCTTTTTATCACCCTGTACCTTTTATTAACGAGAAATTGTTAATTCTATTATACGCCCTTAATTTTCAATTTAAATTATATAAATTGAACTCTAGTATTTTCAAAATCCTTGGGTAAATATAGTAAAGATACATATAATTTAAATTGTGATGAAAAAAATCAATCAATTTCGAGTCTTACTGGGTTGGGAGGTAGTTTTTATTATGATTGAAAAACCTTTTATAGGTTGTAACAAACTCACTTGAGTATGACTACACCTTGAATAATTAATCAAATTTAATATATTACGTAATTAAATAAGTAGACAACAGCTTTTTCATAAGATCCATATATTTCATAAGTGTCAAATATTTTTGGTATTAAAATACCAATTATTAAACTACTGGCTTTACTACCGAAACAAATTGAGTAATCAAAAGTGACTAATCATCCTTTTTTTCTTTTTTTTCTTAGTAGATTAAAAAATATTTTGCCTTATCTTAATTTTTTAAACTTAAATGTAAATTTAAAAGTACCAAAGCTGATGACGGATATGATACTGTGCGCTAAAAATAATTACGTGGACCTAGAAATCCTAATAAAATTTTTGGTTGCTTCGAACAAACAAGATTTTCGCTTTGTCAATAATATATTTATGGTGAAAATTAACTTAATCGTAGGGTTGTACGTCGATTGTTTGCGGGTTTGTTAATTTTTTTATTATGCCATCAATTTTTAAAATAAGAATTACATTTAAATTTCTATCAATGATGTAGGTGTACTCCATTATTGTTCCGGATAATAACACCATCTTTAAACAAATTTGTCTATGCCCTGTCTATAAAAATCTGCCAGTCTGTTATTGTTATAGTAATCGAGCCAATTTTTGGAGTCATCGTCATTGATGAACGAAAAGCTGCGCATTTGTATGAAGAACGATAGAAAAAATGATAATCTGATGGACCAAGGTCTAGACTGTTAGATGGATGCGGAAGAATTTTACAATTGGGCTCCTGGACCCTTGGCGAAAATTAGTATATGCCGAAAATGTTCGTTTTTTTCAACATGACCTCATCTTCTTCTTCTTTTGGTGTCATGTCAGGTCCCCCCAACGTTGACTATCACCCGAGAGAAAGCGTCCCTGTCCTGGGCAGCACGAAACAGCTCTCCAACACTTCTTATGCCCGTCCAGTCGCGTATATTGCGGAGCCAGGAAATTTGTCTCCTTCCAACACCTCTACGACCCTCTATCTTGCTCATAAGAATCGGGTGGAGCAATTCATATTTTTCTCCTCTGAGCACATGACCCAAATACGATACCTTTCGGATTTTGATATTTGTCAGCAACTCTCTATTCACTCTAGCTCTTTGAAGAACTCTTGTGTTGCTGACCATATCCGTCCAGGGTATCCGGAGCATTCTCCGATGTATCCACATTTCGAACGCCTCCAGCCGGTTCATGCTACTCACTTTGAGGGTCCACGATTCCACTCCGTACAGCAGGACTGACCATATATAACATTTGACCAGTCGCTGTCGAAGTTTCAGGTTAAGATTGTCATCGCAGAATATCTGTCTCATTTTGTTAAAAGCAGCTCGCGATGCTTCAATTCTGCATTTGACTTCGGTTTCTGGGTCGAGGTCTTCCGCTAGGATACTTCCAAGGTATTTAAACTTTGTCACTCTCTCTATACCAGCCCCATTCAATGTGAGGCGTGCTCCCGTGTGATCTTGCCTACTAAACACCATGAACTTTGTTTTACTCACGTTCATGTTAAGACCCAGTCTCACACCAGCCTCATTAATTCTGTTTACGAGTGTTTGTAAGTCTTCCATACTATCTGCCAGAATGACTGTATCATCCGCATACCTGATATTATTGACGTGTACACCGTTAACCTTGACCCCCAGTTCTATGTCATGCAAAGCCTCCTTGAATACTAGATCGGAGTATAAATTGAATAACATAGGTGACAATATACACCCTTGTCGAACTCCACGTTTGATTGGTATAGACTTTGTTGATCTAGTTTCCAACTTGATGACAGCTTCCTGGTTCCTAATAATGTTAATGTCTTTGTCATCAATGCCACGCTCTTGGAGCATCTTGATGGGGTCCGCGTGTTTCACTCTATCAAACGCCTTTTCATAATCAATGAAACACGCAAAAACGTCTTTTCGTTGGTCGCGGCATTTCTGCAGTAGCACATCTATTGCCAGTAACGCTTCTCGTGTTCCAAAACCACTCCTGAAGCCAAACTGGGAGTTATCCAAATCACATTCACATTTTAATCTTATTCGTGAATGTATAATCTTTAAAAATACTTTTAACACATGACTCATAAGGCTGATCAGACGATAATCCCCGCATTTTTTGGGGTGTGGTTTCTTAGGGAGAGTGATGAATGTAGATTTAAGCCAATCTTGGGGGATGACCCCCGTGTCATAAATAATATTAAACAGCTTTAACATGACCTCATCACAGACACCAAAATAACTAACTTTTAAAAAATAAGTTATTTTACCTTTATTTTTTTATTAAATGACTCATTCTATAATTTTTTATTATAACATTTTGAATGTATAATTGTATTATGTGAACTGTATTGATACTGCATAAAACATAAACAAACCCATTTAAAATTAATGTGACCATGTCTTTCCAGATGTCATTGAAGCCACAGATGGGTCGATCAATGAACAGCATGTCGAACTAGCATTAAAATATGTCAGCACTATGTCAATTGTTAATATGGATGAAAATGATACGCTTGAAGATGTGTAGTAACAACGAAAAATGCTTGTAACTCCTTAACCCGTTTGTTATATTTTTGCAGTTTCTTAAATATCATTTGTCTTATTACAGATACAATCAATTGAACGAAATTATAGAGAAAGGGAAAGGCCACAGAAAACTTAAACCGAGATAAATAAAATAATCAAATAACGTGAATATTTTTTTATGCAACAAAAGTATAATAATAAATATATTATAGGGTCGATGTATAATTGTTCGCCGTTTTTTAAAATTATATTGTGACATAATAAAAAAAAATTGGATAATCAACATGTTTCGGAGCCAACGATTTCTTCATCTGGATAAAAAAAAAACGAAATAAAAAAATAATATTTTTATGTCTATACCTATAATTTAACCACAAAACATGTCGATAATTATTTTGACATATAAATAACACCCTGACGATAGAAAAGTAAAGTCCGAAACATGTAGTTGTAATCTGTCAAATAATATAAGTAGATTAATACAAATAATACAATCAATATTTTTTTTAAATGTCAATCTACAATGTTTTACATTTTACAAAATACATTTTCTTTATTTATATTTATTAATTAATAAATATACAGCTATTAGCTTTTTTAAATTTCGATGTTAATTTCTGTTGGTGCTCAATTGATGTTTTAATTGTGAGATGTCAAATTTTACACATCACGTATGCGACTACTGTAAGGCTCGCTTGTTTTTTTTTTAGTTACATAAACATAAAACAGTTTTGTAAAAATGTACTCAATAAATAAACAAGTATTTTTGTAGCCTACTTGTTATATCCTCTTTGTTTACTTCATTCAAGATTTAAATTGTGTTATTTGTTAAGTCGTTGAGTCCATTGCAGCCTTAATAGCGTCGTCCAGCACGGCCGTTAGCGCGTCCTCGTAACAGGATTTCTTTGAGCGGATTTCCGAAACAAGGTTAGTTTCCCGCCTGGTCCCTGGACTTCCTAAAGGAAGTTAGGGAGCGGCGCGGGGACCAATGGCAGCGCGAGCCTGATGACCCGCGAGGGAACCGGATGTTGTAATTAAATCCTCACTTACTTTTGCCAGAAGTGTTGATTCGTTTTATGAAATTCATTTGCAAGTCGCCTTTATTGCAAACTTTACTCAAGAAACTTGTATCGTTAAATTTACTTCAATCATTTATTTTATTACGTACTTATCCACACACTTACGTCTTAAGTGATCACTTTACACTATGTAACGTACACCGATTCTACCCAAGAAAAACCACATCCATTATTCAAATTTTGAAAGTTGTATACATGAGATTCATGCACCTTTCTTGCATACTTGGGACAACTACGATATCGCTAATAAGGATTTCTATATGTGTTTTCTCATATATAAATAGCTTCGTCTCTGTGATATCTATAATTTATCTTAATTATATGAATCAAATATAAAGATATAAAGACGAAATCTATCTATGGAATAAATAACAATTTTAATTTAATGAAGTCGCAAAATAAAATGGTTCATATACATAGTGTAATGGTAAATAATTCTCCCGATAAGAAAATACATATCATTTTTCTGCGTTACATTAACTTAGTAATTAGACATTATAACATAAAGTTAGTTCTAGTTAGGTCTACCGGTTTCAGGATACCCGTCTCTTCATCAGGACTGGTAGATCCAAAATCTGGTAGTGGTTTATACTAATTTAACTAACTCTCTGTTAATTTATTTCGATTATGATCAATCCATTTATTTATATGCTCACCATGTTCAACAATAATGTCGTGTGTCTTGGCTAGAAAGGAATGAAAGGAAACACTGTAAATTAATTAACTATTCAATCTTCAAAGTCACTAAAACCGAATTAACTTAACACTATTTTTTCAATTATATTATTTCGCAGTATATCACTCGTAAATGAATTTATTCTTGCTGGATAACACGTATTTAACATTCACTAAGACGTCAATTCTTGCTCGTACTATTTATAGCATATAGCATATATTTCGCCTATTAGGTACTTCGTTCGATTATTATATTTATTTATCGCTTGCAATCACGACTGGCCACACTGGGCGTCGTCTCGCGGCTTGCACCGATTTTGCACTGAACGAACTGTTAAACGCACCTCCTGGATTATTATTGTGTTTGGGAGAAGATTCTAGGCTTTTCTATCTAGGTCATTGTGGCCATTGACATATTATAGTATAGGGATTCTGTTGTTTTCTTATCTCTTTTGCCATTTCGTTACAGTATAAAATATATAATTTTGAATTTTCAATATAACCAATATAGATCAAGAGCTAAAAAGGCGTAAATTCATATTATCTCATTGTATCGCTTCGTTTCTCAATAAAATATTCTCCAACAATAAAAAGTAATTTAAAACTCAAATATTCACAACCTCTGAAAACAGGGTTGCCAAAACATTTAGTTGCGGCTCCCCCCTCGGGATTAGTTTGAGTCCGGCTTACCGTTTTACCGCCCGCCATTTCTATTATCGGTTTCATTAGCTCCCTAGTCACGGATGCGAAACGGCATCCTGGTAATTTCTTCTATCTTCCTCCTTCATCCCGAATTGTTTTTTTACCCCCTCCTTGGATTAGATGACGCGTCTAATGAAATGAAGCTATGCCCCGTCGCATTTCCGCCTCGCAAACTTCACTCTTTCATGGTTTCGGAATTTTATGTTTTCGGATTTAACCTTTTTTCCGTTTGCAGTTTTAACAGTATCTTAACGCTGTTGTATAAAGATTTTATTCTCTTTTAACGACTACACAGCTCCAGTAGGTACTTAACTTATTAAAATGAATTATTGGTTTAGTGTATAGGTCACACGATAGCTATAATTCGCGCTAGCTAGACGAAGAATTTTTTGTGTTACCTTCTCAACGTAGTCCCGCGCCGTGTGCAGATTTATATAAAATTATATATATATTTAAATATCTACATTGCAAATTTATAAAAAATGACAGTCGAGATAATCGACGCAACTAAAAATAAAATTATGTGCATGGATTTTGAATTGTCAATTCTATCATGATGAAAAAAACTCACACATAAAAACCAAGTTTTTATTATAATCCCTTTCTCATTGAATCAGGTTTCGTGCCTACTGCACGCGTGGGGGTCATTATTCATTTGTATTGATTCCAATTTGAAAAAAACCTTAAAATTTCTAAAAATCCAAAATTATACTATAATTATTCCATTTTTTTAAACACAAATTTGTTAGATCATTTTTATCGTCGCCACGAGTCTGCCTGCAAAGTTTCAGCTCGATTGAATCACGGGAAAAGGGTTAAAAATCGATACAAGATTTTTCCGGTAGACAACAAACCGCAGACGCTACGAGTTAAAAGAAAGGAAGTAAAAAGAGTCGCTGTTACCAATTGATTGTAAACAATAGTTATAAAAAAGCTATTTTATATTAATCACTAATTTCGTTCTTCTTTGTTTCTAACTAACTTAACTAACTAACTTACCATCACGCCGTTTCCCCGTGGGGGTGGGCAGAGAGAATAGAGCGCCATACTCTTCTGTCCTAACATACAACTTTCGCTTCGTCTACATTCATACATCTTCGCATGCAAGCTCTACGGCTGTTCAGGCTTCTAACAGGACCATCTTCCAGTATGCCACGTCTTCCGTGGTCGCCCTCTCTTTCTGGCGCCGTCAACACTTGCATCATATATCTTTCTTACCATTCTTTCCTCATTCATTCGCTCAACATACCCAAACCACCTGAGTGACCCTATTTTTATTCTATGTATTATGCTACGATCAGCTTTACATTCATTCCTAATATCTTCATTCTTTACTCTATGTCCCTTTGTTTCTGGCTCTAAAACTGTTACGAATCAATCTCTTATTAAATTAACGCTTTTCACTAAATTACAACGAATCACTGGAAAATTTTCACTTTATTAACGTTAAGCTTCGGAAACGCTTATAGAGAATATCTACAAGTGTATATCTACAAATGTACGTACTTATGTGATTATTCGTAGTATGAAAAAATACACTGTTTAGTACCGTTATAAAGAATAGATCTTAAATATTTCAAAAATCTTTTATCATCTTTGGTTTGTACGATAAAAATAAGAATTCTACTTTCACTTAATATTTCAAATCAATTTCTCCGAACAAATTGGTGTACTAAACCAAAAATGTATTATGCATTATCCCATGAACGAATATAGATATGGCCCTGTCGTAAAAACCAAATATTAATTTAGCTTATTACTACAAGCATTAAGCGTGTCCGTAAAATATGAAATATTAAAAAGAAACCTTTCTATACCTATTCAGTGCAATCAATGGCGAATTTTTATCTCCTAGCCGAGACGTAAAATATAGTAATTCATAAAGTGTTGGCGTAAAACTCGCCGTAAAAAACGGCGTCTCTTGACTCGTCGCCATTAACGGGGCTTATATTCCCGGGAGACTTTGTTACCTAATATTTGACGCGCGCCACAGTTTTGCTAGCCCTGGCGGAGGGATTTTATTGTTTTTTGCACCGTAAAAGTTTAGGGGCGAATTAAATATTTATAACCGTGGCTCGGGAACCTACAATAAAAATGACGGCGCTCTTCCCTCGGGGAGCCCGTGGGCCAGCGCTTTAATTTTCGCCTTACTAACTATTTATTATTTAACTTCATTTCATTTCTGCTCAACACTGTCAAACATCAGTTTCAAATATGACATTCCATCAACTATCTCCAGTAGGCTAGCTTGTGAGACGCGACTCATCCACAGAGTATAAAATTGTACAGATATGAACTAAACCCCTTCACTTATGTTACTACCCGGGTACCTGGGTACCCATTTACGATTTCAAGTTTAAATAATTTTATTCGTTAACGCCATCATCCGTTTAGATCTCGAGGGAGGGAAATAAAGGGTAGACGGACATTGTTATGAGAAGCAGTGACCGTCTAAGTAGCTATTTAACCACTGTCTAAATATCAATTTCTGAGATACAACACATAAATAATATTGTGGGAACGTCCATCCAGGTTGAGTACCCGGGTACTTTGGGTAGCAACTAATGTGAGAAATTCTGGGTAGTAACATAACGGTTAAGGGTGTTTATGCTTGCATCATTAAATCCTCCTGTAAACAAAATGTATATTTAATACATTAGACTTTTTTTTTAATTTAAAAAAATATATTCCTAAACCGAGTTTCTTCAAGCAAAAACCTATTTATGTACCTAATCATATTTTTAAGAGTTAATTTCATCTGTTAAAAATTAGTAGTAACGTAGTCTATCGTATTGGGACCAGCCGTGAAGTCAGACCATGACCACAAATTCACATAGTATTTTGGTGTTCTGTTGGCTATATCAACAATGTTAAAAATCTCCTAGTTGATTATATTATCAACAAAGAGGTTTTTTACATTCAACTGCCAATACTATTTAAAATGGAGTTAACATCACACAGTCGGAGTAAACTCTAAGTTTGTTGTCAAATGTCAAATAAAAGCTAAGAACAAATTTTTAGACGGCAGAATAAAATCAAATACATGACATCGAATTGTGTTTGATTCCGTCTCTGCGATGTCGGAAAGCGCGTGAAATCACGTATTTAACTTAGTATGACACGCAATGTTTGGCGTGGTAACTCGCTCATGGCATTGAATTGGTCAAATCGCATAAAATAATCAAGAAAGATTAAAATAACTATCGCACGAATGAAAGCTCCACACTTTATTTTATACCGACTTATTTATTTATTTTTATTAAAATTATGGAAATAACGGGATTTGCAAAATATATTTATTGTTTTATTTATGCATTTGGATTTAACTTCGTAGAGAATATTCATGATGATCATTAAATTTGGTGAAAACATAATCAATTAACTATTTGTTTTCGACTAGTCAGTTTAATAATATGATAATATAATTAGTTAACGTCTTTCTTAATCATTTTACTCAGTTTAATAACAAAATCAATTAACTTTTTACAGTCAGTTTAAAAATTAACGATTATGATTTCGAGAGAGATCTCGAAACTTAGGTAGTGAAATATAAAATTATAATTAAACTCACATGTTTTATGTTTAGGAAATTATAAATAATTAAAAATTAAGAGTATTTTAAAACTTCTAAAATGTTCTCCGTAATTAGAAATGTGGTCTCTTATAACTCCTCGTGCTAGGGTAAAAATAAGTTTCCCTGACTGTGTTTTCTCTGAAAGTAGGTCAGTGTGCAAAATGATCCTATATCTCTTGCGCCAGGTAAACCAGTATACTGCAAATTGATCACCATCTTGTTTAAAAAACTGCGCCATATTAAATTTAAATATACTTTAAAATTATAACCATATTCGTGTATAATTTAAACGTTCATTATGGGTCTATTTTAATCCAACTCAATAATTGTTTACCATTAATTATTTGTGTCGGCGTGGAGAGTGAATGAGACCATTAACTGTGCCCAACTATAATACAAAAGTTATAATTTGACTCTGGCACTAACATACAAAGGAAAAGTGAGACTATATATTACCAAACTGTCTCCTTAGAGACTTGAGTCTAGAGCTGGCTAAGTTTTCATCAGTTATGAAGCGTTTCTCAAAATAAAGATATCCTATATAACTTCAACCATGGAAAAATTACATATATGTAGAAGTTGCTTTCTATGACATTAATGCAGTATAAATTAATAAATTCATTGAAATACATCGTTTTTCCAATTAAAATGTCAGCGTTAAGTTTTTATGGAATAATGTAAATCGGACCAATAAAGCCAATTGCAAACATTTAGACAAACTCCAACCCCGTTGAGAGAACTCAGAGATTAGCTCGTATTACTCGGCTTGAACTGGCCCTGGGGCCTTACAAACTTCTATTCTCACACCATTTATTTTGATATCTAAGATCTGTAGAATCCGCAGAGATAGACAGACTAACCTCACGCGATCACAGTCTCTTTTAGACTTGAATTTTGACGTAATTCAGAGGAGACGATTTGCATAACGATCGTCAAATATAACTTGCGAGCTTAATTGGGTGATTATCCGATACGATTTCGAGATCTTGTCTAGAGTTTCTCTCATCCTTCGGGCAAAGGGGTTTAATATCCATATTTAATTCTTAAATTATCACGAAATCAATATCAAGACGTATCAGAAGATGAGGAACGAGAGGAACTGCACCATTCAAAATTACAGCCGTGACACATACCTACTTATAAAACTGAAAATTTTTCATTTATTTTTATTTATTTATTTATTTCCTTAGTTAGTTAACATCACACTCCTGAAAAAAGTGTATCGATAATTTTGTCTATACACTTTTTTCTTATATGGTAATCTTATTCTATTCCTGTTTCTGGTATTATAGATAAGGTACATAACTATTTACAGTGATTGTGTTGAAAAAATATTTTGGCATTTTGTTACTGAGAATTTTATGTACAAATATGAGGACGTTTTAAATAAGTTTTTTCCCATCCAATTGTGTGTCATTTCTTTAATTCTGGTATATTTTATTTTATTTTTAAATATGATTCTCATTACCCTGTTTTGCGTCACTTGTAGTTTTAGTATGCTTTTAGTATGCACTATTTAGTATACTACACCTGTAGTAGTAGTATAGTAAAAAGCTTGGCATATTTCGATATTTGAGGTTATGAATGATATGATGAAATGCAAATGCGCCAATATCTAACATATAAAATTTCGCGGAACTTTGTATGCCTAGTTACAAGATCCAAATGGCAAGTTTATACGCTCATGATAGACGAAATAGCTTTACCGGCTACGTGGAAACCTAACAATAAAAAATATTCCTAAAAAATTCAAACAATGGGACGTTCTTACAATGTTTTATCATTTGGAAAATTCAGACATCTAAATTGCTAGACTGAGGCTAGACCATTTGAGGGTCTCGTGAAAGTGATTCAACTTAGTTTTGAATTCTAACGTCTCTAGTGGTTATCTAGCGAAGTGCCATCCTTGTGAAAATGAATAAAACTGTATGTGAATGTTGGTCACCAAATAATTGCGGGCAATTTGTATGATTCAAGCATACACCGGAATCAGTGAACCTATGTAAATTGGGATTTCCAGTCAGTTTACAATTAAAATGTTATTTTTAATTATTTAAAATAAAGGCAAAACTCTGTTTTTTTTAATATTTAAAAAAATGAGGGTAAACAACACTGTTTTATTCCACTATATTTATTTTGAATTGTTAGAACGTTTTCGGGATTTCTCCCATTATTTTTTTTAATTTTTAATTTAATTAATTAAAATATCTCATAGATGTCTCGTAGAGACGAAGCTACTTTTTCATATGGGTATGTAGGTATGGAAGTCTTTTTTTGACCATAAGGCTTACGACCTGTTATGGCTGGCTTAAGTGATCATTTTACACAATGTAACGTTCACCAAATTCCACCCATCATACACTACCACATCTTTCAAATTATCGGAAGTCGTATACATATTTAATACGCCACCTGTGGTTGAAATTTTTTTCATTCCCATAAACCAGTACAGATGTCGCCATAGGAAATGAGATATCTATATTTTTGATTGCTTTTTCCCATATAAAAAAGTAGCTTTATCTCTAAGAGATATCTATAATATAGCTTGATTAATGATGTCCCCTTGCGGATAAAATTTAGTATTTTGTTCTCATCATTGTCTTCATCCATAGAACAGCACGTATATTATGATACATGTGCGTGCCTAGTGTTCTACTTTATACAAGTGAGCATGTTTCCGCTTTTACACACACAAACACACACACACACACACACACACACACACACACACACACACACACACACTTACCATCTTACACTGTGAAAATTAAATTAAATTCCTCGTGTTTTTCCGACATGGCGAGTTTCGCCTGAAAATTTCACGGAACGAACTTCGCAATTTTCTCGAAAACTATAATATGAAAACATTATTAATTTAGCACATTTTTCATGAATTAAATTATTATTTCATTTTCTTTTTTTATTTTCATTTCCACAATACTTATATTACCAATCTATTGTAAAATGCGCAAATATTATGTAACTTTATTTCAACAGTTTATTATATATGTATATGTATAAAATGCGCTAATATTTTGTAACGTTATTTCAGCAGTTTAATATCTCCCTGGGTGGTTTTTAGTCCTACTGGGTGCCTGTTATTTTTACGTGGTTGTTTTTTAAGAAGTTTTTTATTTACTCTATTTTCGTTTATCGTTTTTGAATTTAATTTGCTTAATCATAGAGCATACAAGAGAAAGAGATATAGAACAAGATTTACGTTGAGGAAGAAAACCAAAACAAAGAATTAATGAAATACAATTACCTACTGAAGATTTTTTTGTGAGAAATGTGTGTTGTGAAATCCAGGTAGGTTTAAAATATATAAATATTTTATCAGAGACTGTGTAAATGTCTATACATATTTACATATGCATGTAAATAATTCGATATTAACTACAAAAAATAAATAAATCATTAAAAATATAATTATGGTAGTAAAACATTTTTTCCTTAATTCATATTTATCATGTCTGAATATAAATTTTAAAGTCCGTAAATTGCTGGAAATAAAACATTAGATAATTAAAGTGTGACATACAATAAGCGCGTGGCATATATTGTTTGGTCACTCAAAACAAGCCTATATATAACACATGGGACTAATTTGGTGCCTCCTAGAATGAGGCTCAAATCACAAAACACTTAACCACAAAGCTTCAATTATATTTTTAAAATAATTATGAAAAGGAATTTATTTCAATCGTTTGTCTTATTAACCTAATAAAATGTTGCTTTTACTATTACTTTTACATTGACGGGTTTTTGTGAACTGCTTGATCTACTACAAGACAATATCACGAAACGGCCATATTTGAACTGAACAATTGCACAGAAAAAGTGTCAATGAGTATTATATGGAACGATCTCGGAATAATGATTGTAGACAAGGTCTAGTCAGATCTCGTCCCTAGTGCCATAAACACAATCGTGACACTTAACCTCGCGGGAACATCCTTTACAAGAGGGGGTAATAAATAAGAACACCATGTTGTTGCCGTATACAGACGGAACAAAAGTACAACCTTTTCAGTTATTCATTATTGGCTTTCATCTTGTTGCGTATTTTTCTTTATTTCTATTATTTTTTTTTTATTTTTTTTTTTTTATTATTTCTGAAATGAGTCACACAATATGAAAAAACCTAATCTTATATCATCATCATTATAAGCTATATATTGTACTCAAGTGCTTCACTTTCTCTTTCCAAATAGCGACTCGATGCAACGTGTGTCCGCTTACGTATTTTTATTTTTTTATTTATTCGAATTGAAGCTTACAATGCATGAATATGTTTTACAAAGGAACAGATTTAAGCGTTTGAATAATATTTGCTTTATAAATCTATTAATCGCTTAAAATAATATATATAAAATTACTTACTTAAAGGTGATATGTGTGTGTGTGTGTGTGTGTGTGTGTGTGTATGTGTGTTTAAAGCCTATGAAATCATTATTTTAAGTTTTTGCTTAATAATATATTTTGTGTCTGCGAATAAGTATGCCAAGGGAGTTCTCGTATTGCAAGAATAAGTTTATGATTCTTCTGATAACTGAGTTTCTCGCAGCCTGAGTTTTATAGTTTTTGTTTTGGAAAAGAGTTGTATGTCGTGAAGGACGGGTTGGTACGTGAAATATATAAAATTTCAATGCTGTGTACATTATTCCAAAGTCTTCTTTACTGTAATGCTTTAATGGAAGGAAATATAACAGTGGAATAAAGTATTAATACCTATAAAAATGTACGAATTAGGTGGATACCTTTTTGTTTAAAATACTTTTTTCAAATAGAAAACAAATCCATTTTTATCTTCAATAATAGAATATTTGGAAAAAATTATAATCCAGCTGTACTGTGGGCTATTCTAATTATCTCCTTTTTTTTTCTACCCGTTCTAAGACGGATTTTATACACTTACGAGTATATCCAAAACGTCTTCATATTTATTTCCGTCTTTGATATCTGAACTTCAAAAGCAAGATTTGATATATTTTCCACATGTAAACTGATAAAATATAAAAATTACTTTATATTTTATCTATTAATTAGTTTATTGTAGTGATTATATTGTGTTACTATGTATCTTATTGATTTTGTCGTTAAATTATTGTCTAATCAAAATATAGTTTGTAGGACTTCTGAGCGATGCTGTTTTTCTCCTTGACTGCGCGCATGTGTTTGTAGTTGACCACACATATTCTCTTCCACCTGTTATAAAGCACCCGCAAAAAGACGCGTCCTTATTTTTCTAACAGGGCTGACAAACTCAAATGAAAATATTTAAAAATATTTTTTTCATATTATTATTTATTGCATTTTGTAAAATTCCACTGTTTTTAAATTATTCAGTAATCTTTCTTTAGTAATCGACAATAATTGCATTTTTTAAACTATAACATGAATCGATTTCTTCTTAGACATTATCAAAGTCATTCTGAAGCAATACAAAAATCAAACGCTTCAAAAGCATCAAGAAATGAGTCAAATAATTTTAGGTATTTTTTAATCAAATTTTGGTTAAGTGATTAAAAAATTTCATTGGATGATTGTTCAAAATCTATCTTCAAAAATAATAACCTTTGTAAATAAATATGGCATAAATGTAAAGTTTAGTATTACGCGTCAATCTAAGTAGTGATGTTTTTGTAATTTTTTAATGCGCACTAAAGGTAAAACAAATAGATAAAGGCTAAACTTCATTTGGAAGAAAGCTTTCTGCTTTACAAGATATTGAGTTTGGTTTTACGTTATAGGCCTTCAAAATAGAAAGTCAAGTAAATCAAAGTGAGTACTTTCGACACCTTTTTCTGTTCTGTGCTAGAACATCTCTTTAAAAATGTAATCTCACGTTATAAGAAATGTGAAAAAAATAATGATATTAATTTTTTCAAATGTTTCAAAATAACCACTTTTAATGCTTACAATACTATATGAAATACGAGAAAAAAAATAACCTCATTGTCTTAGAACGTATATTTTGGAAACGTGTGATATATTAAAGTGACCCTATACATAGATTAAAAAACAATTACTTCAGTCTTAACCTTAATTCAAATCTATGTATCACCATACTATGAAGAGAATATTAAATACCTCTTTCAGCTACAAATCTTCTGCTTCTTTCGCCTTTCTGTATCGTGTCGCTAAATTATCAAATAAAATGTATTCATAATTTCAGGGCTTCATAAACATCTTTTATGAAGCCCTGTTAATATATATTTTTTTGTAGCAGCCCTGTTTCAAGTCTATTAAATATAGAAACAAAGCCACACAGACTCAGTTCCAAGGCGGAATAGCTTATCAGGATATACAGGGCTATGTCAGACCTTCCATAAAAATATAAGTAGATGTAAAAAAGCACGACTGGTCGTAAAATCGTCTTATTTATTATGCGTAACGGACATTCTATAGACCCTCTAATTATAATGACTTATTGCTAGTTAAAAACGTTATAAAAGTCGTCACATAGGATGCTATTAATCAAAGTATAATTAAAAATGGAAAACATTCTTTCAACATTTATTGGCATCATATTTTTAGATACTGACCATTTAATATGCGCTATAAAATAGGCAAACGTTTCGCATTACATACTGTTAAAGAAATAATTTATATTAATTAAAAATACGAATAAATTACAGTATATATAAAAATAAAACATCGATAATTAAATTAAATAATGATAATTTATAGGTCTCAAATAACATTGAATTAAGGGAGCATAAATATTTTCATTTCATCAAATTTTTTTTTCTATACCTTATTGCTTGTTAATTATAATTGTTTGAGTTATCACTAATGCGCGCATCACGGAGGAAGATCTTTGCGGGACACCCCATAACTCCACCATTTTGAAATTTTTTAAATCATTTGTTAAATTTTATTAAACAATGTATGCCGTAAACAACGATAGTAAAAATAATTTAATATATGCAATTTAACAGAAAGAGTAAGATTAAAAAATAAATTTGTAAGAACGTGTTTGCTTCCCTATTAACCACTGATCGCTTCCATCTCCCAAATATCTTGTCCAATTTCACAGTTTTCGTACCAAAAGTGATGATTATCTATTTATATAATAGAAGTTTATATTAAGAACCTTCAGTATTATTGTTTTAAATTTTCATGTATATAATTTTTTTTAATATTTATTAGTTTAGTGCATTTTTGACGTACGAGTACATGCGTTAATGATGATGATGTTATCACGTATTAATTTAATATTATTTTAAAATTATTGTGGTTGTTGAAGGCCAGCTTTCGCGAATATATTGGGATAATGAATTCATGAAATGGTTTAGTTGTAAAAGACAAAACAGTAAATGATGACACTGATTACAAAACGTACATTTATAATAACCTGGTAAAATAATCTTAAAATTTTACACTAAAATAAATATTCCCATGTGACGGTTACTGGTCTTTGTCTAGAATCATCCTAGTATAATATGTAAGACAACAATTCGTATAAACGCAAGTGAGTCAACTATGTTTACTGACTAAATTAGAAAAGGCATGCTATGTATCTCTTTTAATTTTAATTAATTACTAATTAATTAATCTAATAATTTTATAGTAAACTAGTTTGGAATGTTAGAATACTTTCGGGAAACTTTTAGAACGTTCTCCATCCAGAACATTCTTGAACTTTATCGAACAGTCTGGAACCTTATAGTCACAGAAACACTCCGCCGCCAGAACTTTCTAGACCTTTATTGAACGTTCTGGAACTTTTTAGCCTCATTTTGTAATTTGGAACCTTATAGAACTTTCAGGAATCTTCTAGAACACTCCCCTTCTAGAACTTTCTAGAGCTTTACCGGACATTCTGAAACGTTTTTGACTTAGCGGTACACTCCGCCACTTAGTTTGGAAAGTTCTTGAAGGAGCATGTTCTAAAATTTTCGGGAATATTTTAGAACATGCTCGCTATTTTAGAAAATTTTCGGGAATATTTTAGAACATGCTCCTTCAAGAACTTTCTAGAATGGATTTTTCCGGAAATTTCTAGACTTAGCGACATAGTCGGCGGGCCCATTCTGGAACAATCTGAAGCATTTGCGCCCTTCCCAAAACAAAACAACGTGCTAGAAAGCACATTTTCATCACCCACGCTTAGCCACCCCCACCAAACTGGCACATTTTCGATGTGACACCAAGGGCTATCTACCACCATAATCACCAGGGGGTGGTAGTGTCTGGTTGTGAAGAAAACTTGGCGGATAGGGAAACACGGGTTTCTTTATATATATATATATATATTGATGATTGATATTGATTAATGGAATATATCTCTTTTTATATCACTCAATTATATCTCTTTTTTATAATCATTCGGCAAAAATTTAATGTAGTCATGCAGAAAGCAGCCAGCCATAAAGAACTCAAACTGAGATAAAAGTACTTTTGCCTAAAAATGGAATAATCAAATCAACGGAAAAGCTAGAATTTTTTTGCTTCAAAAAATTATAAATAATGTATAAACAACAATTTCTAATAACTGTAGTGTTGATTTTTTAGAAATATTGATGTTTCTACAACTTTCTGATTTTATTATGTGAATTATGCATTCTGCAGAAAACAGCCAGTGCCTCAAAAAACTCAAACTGAGATAAAACCACTTTGGTCCAAAAATGGAATAATCAAATCTTGACATATCCTAGAATGTTATTTACTTCAAAAAATTATAAATAATACAAAAATACCAATTTATAATACCTTTAAAGTGAATTTAAGTGTAGATTTTTAGAAATTTTGATGTTTTTTCATCTGTCTGATCTTATTATGTCAAATATGTATTTCGCAGAAAACAGTCAGAGTTATTGATTTATTATGTGTAAATATCAAATTCCAGGTTTAGTCCCTTAATTTATGATTCGTAATTTATTTCTATCAATGTTCATCTTTGTCCAATTTTGACTCGGGACTATTTCGAAAATAACAAGTTTATAATTTTTTTTCATATTAAAGTACCAGTTTCCTTTGAAGCGTCTCCCAGGGGTCGACCACTGGCAATATTATTAAGCAGTCTCTTAGATAATTCAAGCTTAGTGGTCTTCATTACTTACACGGCTCCCCAGAGTGAGGCCCTGAAATATATTGTCATCCTTCAAAGGCTATTTGCAGGATACGTTTGCTAACTCAGATGTTACTATAACGAGGAAGAAAGTACATATTTGCCGTGTGCATTTTCATTCAGTAGACAAATAAAACTATTTTTTTTACTTAATTCAACTAATGATTGGTAATCTAAAATGTGAGTACAGAATGATCCATTTTACAATTATATTTTCGCCAATTTGAAGGCTTAGTTCAACCCATGAACCTATCTACAAATTTTCAAGTTTTCGAGAGAGAGGAAAATATTTTTTCAAGCTTGAAAGTTTTATTAGCAAACTTAATTTTAACAGGTATATTTTTGTATGATAGATATAATATTGAGTAGCTTATTGGTATAGTGGTTAAGACACTTATCTAGTGATAAAGTGGTCGTAACTCCTTCAAGAACAGAAAATTAGTCCTATTTATCATAGCATAGGCGTTTTAGCTTAGTGTGAAATTCTATTGCTATTTTTTTTTTAATTTACCGTGGAACAATTATTTTGTGTCCTGATAAAGATATAGGTAGTGATATCGAATCTTATAGACACTAAAAAAAATCAATATAATTTTTACAAAATACCTTAGCTTCTTAAAATTAACATATTAAAAATAATCAGAATCCGATTATTGCACGAAAAATAATGTTTTTAATTTGAAAATATAATTTAAGTATGTTAATACCAACAATTTTCTATGCGTTTAAGAAGTTTATATGTTGGATTATTAGTTTGAATGTGATATTGCTCTGCAATATGTAATACAATATCACAATAACAATGCCTCCCAATTTAAACCCGAGAAATGGTTTCTCATTTACATTTGGTGCGTGTTAATTCATAATCGTTTGTAATTTGTGATATTTGAAGTGTAATGTTACTTAGCAAGTAGCAATAACTTCGGAGTAGTCTTCTTCATTCAATTAATTAAAAACACTTTGAGTGAAATGACGACAGTTATAGAGAAAAGCGACTCAAAATTTGCATTTTTTTCGTACTAAAATGCTTATTAGACCAATGCTCATACACACAGCTGATACGTGGGTACTAACTAAGAGGAACGAGCGAGCACTGAAGATTTTTGAAAGGAAAATTTTGAGGTCTATCTTTAGACCGGTTCTAGAAAATAGACTTTGGCGCATACGTTACAGCAATGAGCTCTTTTCTTTGTTTAAGGAGCTAAACGTAACCAAATTTATAAAACTGGAAAGACTTCGGTGGCTGGATGTGGAGAGAACGATCGAGCATCAAGCACCAAAGTCCCTGCTGAACTCAAGAGCGATTGGGCGAAGGAGCTTAGGAAGGCCAAAATTAAGATGGAGCGACAACGTTCTCAAAGATATATCTGCCACGGAGCTTCTGAACTGGAGAGAGCTGGCACTAAACCGAGATGAGTGGAGGAAGACTCTCGAGGAGACCAAGACTCACCAGGGGTTGTAGAGCCAACAATGATGATGATGATGACATACGCCTACATACATAAATATAAATATAAGATAGTATGTAGAAAGTCACTACCTACCTCTGTAGGTATATAGAAATAATTGTTCTGGGAAAGGTTTCTGTGAATAGGTATCATATTTTTCATAATAAAGTTTTAAGGTCAAATATTTCAGTTTGAGTTGGCTAAACACATTGCAAAATTATTCATTATTATTCATTTATAAACTAGGAGCTAGCGACCGCCAGACTTGTGTTATATAGTATCAAACCTGAAATATTTTCAGTACATGTACATTATAGTATGTAGATAAGAAGGTTTGGATATTATGATAAAAATAACAAACCTGACTTTTTAGTGTGTTTAACCCCACAGTACTATACACTCTTTTTTATCATTGCCAGATGCTTTTTGTGGGTTCATTTCTTCCACCAGACACTTTGAAGCTCAGTAAATAAACAAGTTATCAAGGTTATAGTAAAAAATCTTTTTTATTTTATTCGGCCCACCAATTAACAGTACTGCCTGATACCTTCTATTTGAATGTTTAACTGACACATTTATTTATACCTGCATTACCTGTTAACTCCTTACTTACCATATTGTACATATAAATACAATATTGTACATATAAAGAAAATATTTTAGGCTTGTTAGTACAGTGCAAATCTGGCGGTCGCTTCTACTCAGTTAGCAATCAGAATTGTTTACATTTATTGCATTATTATATTTAAAACGTAATACCATTTATTTCACGCGATGATCTCTCACCCTGAAATTGTTTTCTTCGCTAGTTAAATAAATGTGACTTACCTTTACGGCACGTGAGCCCTCTCGTGCCGGAGCCGGTCACCAATCCCGGTTAAGCACCGACATATTTCAATCCCTACTGGTAATAAAGGCAGCTTACTTACCGACGGTTTAACCTAGCCAAGTACCAACATGGCTACTTTGATATTAACTATAAACTTTAGTGTTCTTCTTTGGAAACTACATGGGAAAGTACTCGACTACAGACGATACCTATTTCGATGCACCTTTCGTACGAGAGTAAGAAAATCGCGCAGTAAACAGCGATGCGCTCGGCTTTCAGGGAGACAGTTATTATTCAACTCGCTGTGATCATTTTTGCCATATAATGTTGCCTGTTCGCCTTTCTTTACTTTTGAGTCTTCTATGTAAAATAAATTAAAGCAAATATTTTACTGAATGCGTTTCATTTAGGGTAAAGTCAAATTTGATATTTTTAATATTTTTAATATCTAAAGAATTAGCTTTATGGTAGGCATTTTAATAAAATGTTAGTTATGTTACTATATAACTACTTACTGAGATTTTAAATATATCGGTTTTGAGACTTACCCGTCTCTTTCCCCTCAAATTCGTGATCTCTTTCGGTAGGAACCTTAGTGCTTACTAACCTTCGGTTAGATTAACAGGCATTTTAGGAATATTTTGGGAAGGTGTTAGTGTGTGAATAATACCATGGTTGTGGTGTGTAGTGGTATATACATGCTAGTACAGCGGCGAAGAGATGGGTACGTCTCGAAACTGGTAGAATAAAAATCTCAGTAAGTGGTTATAAACTGTCTCAAGTAACATTTTGTTCAAAGTTGGTATTTTTAGCATACATTGCATATACAAACCCGACAATTGTAAGGCTTCTTCCATCTTCCAGTATCTTACATATTTAATTGCTCACTAACTGCAACCCTTCAAAATTGGCGGAAAATTGGTTCACGTCTTTGCTAGTGTATATTTATAGCTCTAGTATAGAGTTATAGCGTATTTTTGGCGCTCCACGGAGAGGCGGCCGTAGCAACATGCTTTGGCCCGGGGTTCAAGCCCCATCTCCGGCTGTTTAATTTCGTTTTTTTAGCCGTGAATACCTTCAAAACTGCAATAACAATAGATATCTGTGATGTTATTACTATCTAGTGCACAAGAATACATAATATAAAGAAACACTAAAACACATTTATTTATAATCGTAAATGTTTATTGTGGGGAAAATGATTATTTAACATCGGTATTTGAACCTGGAATCCTCAGTATGAAAAACTGGACAATTAGGGTCGCCATTCCCCAACGAGGAAAAAAGTTATCAGATATTTATTAGATAGATTTTTCTAATTGATCCATCTGATATGTTATTATTTTTTTCGTAGCCATCCAACAAAACCACCGAAAAACCAAAAAAACCCAAATAATAGTACCGACGCGTGTACGGGTATATATTGCAATAAGTGTCACCGGTTACAGGAGCCGTAACGTTTCTCTCGCGGGTAGCAATAACAGTTTACCCCGTCCAGTAAAGCCGTTACGGAAATATCCGAATGGCAATTTTTATCAATCTGCCAACAGCGGGAAGGCCCGAAATAATGTAGGGAAAGTTTTTCCTTATGTATATTATAAAAGTTATCCGACATTATGAAGTTTTGTTAGGCAGTTCGCACCTACTGCGAGAAAACAACACCCCGAGTTAACACTTTTGAGGAATGGAAACAATGTACCTTCGTGTGGTGGTCCCGAGTAGCAGGGAGGTGTTCAAATTACCAGAATGCACGGTTTAAGAATCTGGATTGAGACAAACTGCAGAAGTCTCACGAAGCTGTTTATATGAGAAACGTGCAAGGAAGTCTTTTTATACGATGGCCTGGGGCTTACGATCTGTATGAGCTGGCCCAAGTGATCACTCTACACAATGCAACTTTCACCGATTCCATTCTAAGAACATCCACACATTATTATTTTTTACGCCACTCTCCTGATGACGCTGAATAGGACTTGGCGAAACGTCGAGTTTTGCTTCTCAATAAAATATACGGTTCGTATAAAATATCCGTTTTATTTAACACATAAATATGTACAACGACCGTAATAATAACCCTAACTCTTTGATGACATGTTGAACACATATAACTTCGTGTATGTGAGACTTCTATAAATCATCTATTTTTTTTTAGTTCAGCTCGACGAATGTCCACATTCCAAGCCATAACTGGAGAAATATTAGGAATTTCGATGAACAATGTTCAGAGAGCAGTAGGTACCATCGATGAAAACCAAAAAAAAAAAATTCACCATGTAAAGTAAATGCATGTACTTGAAACCGAAACGACGGTCAAGATACCGGTATGAACTTCTTACAGAACTAAAGAGAGTCCGACCTAAATTTAAATTGATACTCGGACCGGTCTATTAAAAATTGAAACAAAAGACGAAGCCGAATTCAAAATGCCCGCGCTGTCATGGCGGCGGTTCGCGCCGTTTCCGAGATTATAACGACACTATTGTCTCGGCGGCATTAACATACTGCTGGGGTTTTTGCCCGCGGACGGCCGGCGGCGGGCACATTTCTCGAAAAATAATATCGTGTCGATATGGGTATTTCGGACCTCTCGGCGGCGATGCAAAAAATGGCTCACATTAATAATTTATGAATCGGTACCAACATTTTTCGAGACTTCCTTTTGTTTTGTCATTTCGAAGATAGTGATATCTGCCAACGTTCGAGGAAATTCTTAGACGTTTCTAGAGAGTTTCTCAGGTGGTTTCTCGCCTTTAGCAAAAATTATCGCTCTTCGAACAACGAAATAAGTCATTGCTTCACGGTAAGATTTGATTGGATTAGTTTATTATATGACTGAATCAGTTGGAAACATTCGAAATGTGGATACACCGGAGAATGCTTCGCATACCGTGGACTGATATGGTCAGCAACACAGAAGTGCTTCAGAGAGCTGGAGCCAGTAGAGAGCTACTGTCCAATGTTGAAGTGAAGAAGGTATCTTATTTGTGTCACGTGCTACGCGGGGATACATATCGTCTCCTCCGAATAATATATAAAGAAGACGGTGAGATGGTAGAAGGCAAATACCCTGGCTGCGCAACATCAGAGAATGGACCAGAATGAGACAGGTGGAGGATTTGTTCCGGGCAGCGAGATTTTCGCACAAGTGATCGCCAACATCGGGGAGGCCTGACAAGGCACAAAAATAAGTTTATAATGCTATGCGTAAGACTCACATTACGTTATTTTATACGGGCATGTATAATTTGCATTTTATATATTCTTTCATTAGAATGGGCGGAGACCTATTAGTACCCGACGTTCAGTGCAGCGGAGCGGTCGTTTTTTTTATATAGAAAAAGAAACAGTGTTCATAAAATATATATTAACAACATCTGGCATTTGTTATGTTAGTCTTAAAGATATACTGAAGTAAATATATAAAAGGGCTCAAAATAATAATCTTTAACAGAAATTGATTGAATTAAAATAATTAAACTCGAAACAGAAATATGATTTGTATTGTATTAAGAATAAATTTAATAATTCTCGCTAGTAAATTAGTAACTAACCTATACTTATTATTATTAATAATCATTGATTATTTAACAAATACTTTAATTGATTGTTAATCATGTTACATTTATAGGTAATAATATTAAAGGATTTCTTAAATTCTACCTTTTTAGAATGTAACCTTTCAAGTTGAAATCGATCAAAGTGTTTTATATAAATTTAGTTTTTAAAAATAAAAATGTATCAATTTTCTGCTTTTTTCGATCTGTATTTTTCGATCTTAAAAGTCGAGGATCACTAAAACTATTGCTCACATTTGAACCCGAACGGCGGGCATTTTGCATAAACAATTTCGAATTGCCTACAAACGGTTCTAAATCACAGATAACACCCAAGATGGGCAAATAATATTCTCAGTTCGCAGTACCCCGCGAAGATAACTGTGAACATAGCTGCGGGTACAACCAGGCCGGGGTTGCATGTTCGGAGATGACCATAGAAGGTAGATCGGCGTTGTCTGACTGATCGGCCCATTCATTTCCCTTTGTTCGAAGCAGAATCAGATCATTTCCTATGGGAAGTAGTTCTTCAGATATAGTTGCAACACAATCGTGTTTGGCGGATCAAGATTGCATAACTTTCGTTTCGAGTGTAGCACCGCCGCGCCGCGGGCTGCCGGCGCGAGCGGCGTCCCAACTAATCTATTAGGTACTATGTGCAAATGTTCAAAAACTAAACCATTCTTATGTTGGTTTTTCTAAGGTGTTATCATTTTTATTTGACTTTAATACTCCATCTGAATGCACTTAAAAGCGTTCTCTAGCTTGGTACCTACTTAAAAAATATTAAAATCTTCAAATTAAAATAAATATCCCAATTGTGTGGATGTTTCAACTAGGGTTTGCGTTACCGATTTACCGATAAATACGAAAAAAAATTATCACTGAATTAGAGGTAAATATATTACTTAAAAATTTCTTTTTTACTTTTTTTTACTTATTATTGTAATGTAATTAATTAATTGTATTTTTTAAATCATAATATCGGAATGGGCAGGATTGGTGAGGGGTTTTGTCATAATTTGTTTACTTAGAAATATTGAATTGTTGATAATTTTCAAATAAAAAATAAGTTAAAGAAAATAACTCTTGTCGGTACTCGAATTCGGCAAATTTGACGTGCGAAGGTGTGTTTTTTACTTTTTATCGCAGTTAAGAATTTTAATTTTTTTTATATATTTATTTTATAAAAATATTTTGAAACAAGGTGGTTTCAACAACAAACAAACAATATCAGGCTGGCTAGCGAAATTATAGAGATATTTACTAGATATTTATTGTAATTTTAATTTTAAGTACTTGTTATTAATAATATTGGTAACTCTTAAACATATATGATATATTTTTACAAAAATCTTGTAAAACTGTACAATACGCACAAATATTACAAATTAGTAATCCTTGATGATTGCTGTAAAACTGTACAATACGCACAAATATTACAAATTAGTAATCCTTGATGATTGCATTAATTTTTATTGCATATTGGCTGCCTTGCCATACGTAAAATGTATTTAATTAATCACTTCTATCAGTCATACCACATAAAATACCACAATTGTTAATGAACTTTTAATAATGTAATCTTTGCTATTCAATGCGACATCATCATAAAAAATGCAGCTCATATTCATTCGGATGTTAGAATTTCGCATTATCGCATTCAATCATCGCTCCAGACAAACTTCTCGGAACCTGGCTCCCGAGATTTCGCTTATCAGATGTAACTAGACTTCTCCACGTCTCGTTACCGCGTCTCATTCCTGTCATCAGCCGAGTTTCATATTTCATCTCGTGACTAGGGAGGCTGCGGAAGCTAAGCGAAATTGAAGATGAAGCTTGTCTCAGCAACTTGAAATAGGCAGCGAAATTCCCGGAAATTTTGCCGCTTTTATTTTTTCAAGGTGTCTATGTCGTATCCTAAAATGCTGTGTACAAATATATTTCGGTTTGACTGATATAAAAAATGCTTAAATATTTTCCATCTGTATCTATGCATACGAGAACGTGGTAGTTAGTTGTCACCACATATTAAAATAATGCTGATTTTAAATTAATATTTTTTGTTTTTATAAAAATGCATCATCACATTATGACATAAATAAGGGTTGCTTACCTATTTCCATATTAAATTTTGATATTTAACATCTTTCCTCTCGCTTTCCTGCAATCTGTGGCAGTGATTTCGTGAAAAGGGACGGAAATGGGTAACAGGAAATAGACGCCGGGGAAGCGCGCGCAATTTCAGTTGACCAATGAGCGTGCGCGACGGAAAAAATTATCGTTTACAAACAAATCAATGTCCAGCAAGTGCCATCACAGCGAAGACGCACATTTCCAACATTCAACGTTTCTGATTTTGTATATATGTTGCGCGTCTGGTGTCAAGCGTGTGGATGTTGTAACTTAGATATATTTTGACTTATATCTTCGGAACTATCCAGTAAATACTTAATTTTTTTATTATTAATGTAAACAATAACGATTAATGATTTTCATTCTCAAATTTTATGTAATTTATGTGATTATTTTTAAATATTTATTCAAAATTTTCATACAATATGTATAACGGCACACTACCACCATCTATGAAAATAAATAATACATATAACATGACCAAACACATTTCTAAACAAAAATGCGTAGGTATGTAGATACGCGGTTGGTACCTACCTATTCCGGCAAAATTCAATAATAAATAAATGCACATACATTTTCTTTACTTGTATTTACTTATTAATAAATATAAAGGTAATAGCTTTTTAAAATTTTGTTTATATGCTTTGCTTGCATTTAAACAAATTCTCAATTGATATTTTTAATTGTGAGATTTACAATTAAAAATAAAAGTATAGACAGTTTCGATAAGTGTTGCTCAATTGATATGTTTAATTGTGAGATGTCAAATGTTTCACATCATATGCTACTACTGTAAGGCTCGCTCATTTTTTTGTTTTGGCTCCGCTCTCAGTTAGAAGTTTTATAATATAATATTTGGCCCAAAGTTTTATAAAGCAAATAGATAACTTACAATTGGATGAGGCGTATTCTTGCTACTACAATGATATAGATTTAAAATCAAATTATGTGTAAAAGATTATTTGGTTACCCGATTATTATTATAATATCCCAATAAGAACGTTTTCGTTGTCTGTCTGTCCGTAACTTCCTGTAAAATCCGTAACATTTTTCATTTTTTTTCATTTTTTGAGAACGACAAAGGGCCCACGGACATTTGGTCTAACGACAAACGGTCCACAAACTTTTGGTCCAACGACAAATTATTCACGGAAATTTGGTCCAATGACAAAAGATCCACGGATATTTGGTCCAAATACAAAATATCCCCAGCAAAAATTCCACGTGACAAACATTATTATTTTATTATCCAAATAATAATAATTTCGTTGTCTGTCTTTCCGTAACTGCCTGTAACGTGCGAAACTTTTTGCTTATTCTCTAGGAATCGAGATGTAAACATACGTCATTTTTATAGGCTTACAGCTATAGTTCGACCACAATCAAAAGACCATTCCCTAGCTTTGTCCGGTAAGAAGAAAGCGGGAGAAATTTGCCTGGCCAGCCCGTATTACAAGCCTCAATATGATATTCCAAATAAATATATATTTTTTAAAAAAGGTTACTTACTTACTAGAAATACTTACTTTGTGTTTATTTTTTGCATCGTAATAACACAAATATTTTTGCGCACATTCTTTTGAATGCGTTCTAGCTATAGTAATATAATTAATATAATGGACATATCAACAAATTTAGAAATATGATTTTCTCCCTCCAACATTAAAATATTTGCCATTATCTGTTCTGAAGAATTTTTCATTTTATAAATTGTACGTACTAAATATTATGCGATAAGTACATTGTCTAGTTGTTCTTAGTACGATTATTAAACCAATCAGAATTAAAGTCCTAAACACATCAGTCTAGACAATTTTATTGCTATGTTCTCTCAGCTATAAAAGTAGGTACCAAATATATCTAATTTAATGCAATTAACTAAACAAGACTTTTTGTCTACGCCCGCTATTATTAAATACTAGTTGTTACCCATCAAAAATTACGTATGTACATGTCGGTTGCTGAAGAATAAGTATACGGGGTAAATTTGTATAGAAAATGTATCGAAGGGAGAGGATGGATTAAAAAAAAAAAAAACAATAAAAATATCAATTCAAAAAACATTTATTTTTTTAAAGTTACGAACGTAACAGAAATTTACGGACAGACAGACAACGAAATAATTAATATTGGGATTTGTTTTCTATCAATAATAATAATTGATTTATATCTGAATACTAGCACATCTAAATGCATAACTAAAAGAAAGCGATCCAATCCCTAGCCGATATCAGGGTAAAATATAATAATTTCTGTCCATCCGTCTGTCTGTCTGTACGTACGTCCGTAACTTTCTGTAACATCCGTTATTTCGTTTGAATTAAATTAAACGGCCGGAGATGGACTTTGAACCCCGGGCCAGCAATTCCGAACTACGTTGCTACCGCCGCCTCTCCGTGGGCCGCCAAAAAGATACTTTAAATATATACTAGGACTTAGCAGAGACGCAAACCAAATGTCCGTTATATAAGACGGGTTACAGCTAGAGTAACATTAAACTTCTACATCCCGTCCAATTTCACCTAATCTGTAAATTTTTTCTATGTAATCAGTTTAATACTTCACCTGTCGATGAGTGATTAATAATAATCTTTTTAATGATAATCTATTTATCATTGCGATATCTGAAGTAGATGAAAATATTTTTGGAATAATCCAAGACTATGGTCCCGTTGTTCATACAATGAAAATAAGTATTTCACTATATAATTTAATGTCCTGTTAATTTGATTTAACTAAAATAATCGTAATCTAAATTAAACAAACCAAACCTAATAACCTAACCTAACCAAACCTAATAACCTAACCTAACCAAACCTAATAAGCTAACGTAACCTCATATATTGCCTATGAAATGTCAAAATATGCAGTGCATTTTTCGAAACTTTAAAGTGTAATATCTTATTTAATACTTACTTTTTAAACGTAAATTATCTTTCATTTTGTTATTAGCACATTCAATAATATAGTGAAATAATCATTTTCGTTGTATATGCAATGGGACCATTATCTTGGATTTAGCCATATTTTTCTCTGTTATATTTATGATTTTCAGTACAGCACGAACCTAACCTAACCCAACCGTACCTCCTTCTTGAAATTATTTTTAAGGGTTATTTGAAAGTACGATTGTCGGTACCGACCGTGGTGACTATTTCTTGGAACACTTCTTTCACGATCATATTCCCGACAGTTTCGTTTCTCCCGTTTGTCATCGGTCCCAAGGTGTCCGGACGTCCGGACCATACAAGCGCCCCTTTCTCGATCGAATAAACAAAGTAAAATGGCTTTCCGAATTGCCGTTCACATCTCCTATAAGCGAAAAATCCGTTTTAAAACTTTTTTATTAGTTCGCCCGTGTTTCGGCAAAACGCCGCTAGGAAGTGCGTCGGGCTGTAGCTTGATATATCGCCAATAGATGTCGCCGCAGTGTGCGCGAGGAAATTTAGGAGGCATTGCCACAATACATTAGAGGATTTGTTTTTGAAATACGGTTTTGTAAAGCTACTTTTCGGTCTGGTTACAAGATTTCACGTATTCGATAGATCTACTTTACTACATATTAAATCCTCAATGTTTTGTCAATAGTATGTACCTACAGTGCCGATCTGTCTCAATATTGATTTATTTAAACTATAAGTCCGATTTTGAGTTATAAGTAATTCATTCCTTTCGGAAATAGAGTGCTATTGTGACAAACAGTTTTATAGATGTCATTAATTTCAAATATCTTTATTTACCAATTAAATTAAAATGTAACAATAAAAAAATACCCGAAATATATGTAAAGGGTAATTATCTGCTGTAGTCTAGTTTGAAGGATCTTAGTCTCACAGACTAAGATCCTTCAAACTAGACTACAGGACAACTCATTTTTGTGAAAAAAGCATTGCAACGCATTATTTTCTACACTACATAACGTTGTTTGTAATTTTTTAACATTTTAATTAGGTATTCAAAATTATAGAAAAAATAATTATTATTTTTCTGTGTTTATCTTTCCAATTAGATACACACAAAGGCAGGTACTTTTATCTACAAACATTCCAAAATTTTGAAGGTAATTAAATAAAAAATTGTTATAATTATATTTATTTTATTTTATTTTATTATTATTTATATAAGCTTTACAAAAACAGACGCGCTCTCTGTAGGTTCGTTATTATAATTAACACACATTCAACTGATAAACACTTAACTCGTTTTATGAGGGTTAATATAATATAATGGAAGAATTTTTTTTTTATTGTCTTGATACAAATATTTATAATCGTACATAGAAATACTTATAACAGAGTGAAACTAAATAATAATTTTCATTTAAACATTGCAATAAACGGCGACAATACAAGGCTATTGATGTACAAAGAACTCAAATATTCCACAACCTATTAAAGATTATACAAAATATGTATAAACAAAATAAAGGAATTTTAATTAAAGTGCAAAATATTGTTTTGAAAAACTTTTATTTATTATTTATTTTTATTTTTTAAATATTATATTTGTATACATGATTTTATTTTAATAAATTTGTAAAGTCATAATATATGGAACTACATTAATAAACTACACAAATAAAATATAACACCATTTAAATAAACAAAAACAATGAATAAAGAAATGATCGGACATTTAAAATATCGATTGAAATTTTATTTTTAATTAAAATACCGATTGGACATTTAATATAGTTCGCGCATTTAAAATATCGCAAGATTCAATAGAGAAACTGAATCGTCCCTCAGACTGATTTGAGAAGTTAACAGCGTCCAAACTTTGTCTCAGTCTCTTCAACTTTTGTGCGGTATCTTCCGTTTGAAAGGGCTTCCTTAGGGCTCATCCCACTCGAAATGATCATTTGATTTTTTCCATCCATTATATCAGTTTGAAATTCCTCAAGGTTTAATGCATCCAGCATCCAACAGCCAAGATCACGCATCTCGTCAGAGTTAATAAATTACATGTTATCAAATACTTAGTAAATGACGGCCGCCTCTCTCGGCTCGTACAAAATGTAATATAAGAAACAGTTAACTCGGCAAAGTTACAATAGAGATATTATTGTTAATGCTACGATCACGTATTGAGAACGCTGCTACAGGGTGGCTGGGAAAAATATGGACATTCAAAACACAAGTGGCATGGTTTCATATTAAGAAATACGCTCCTTTTCTATATTTCATTTCGTATTCAAGAAATAGAAATTTCTCATATCTGTACATAAAGTTAAAAGTTAGAAAAAAAAAAATCTTAATAGTAGCTTATTTTGTGGTTGAGGAGACCACAAAAAAAGCACAAGCGTTTAGCTTAGTTTGAAAATAATAAAAATATTGATGTGACATGTATTCCATGAACGCAACTATATTTTTCAATAATTGAAGGCGTCCCTATAAAAAGGATCTATATGCAAAAACAAAATTTTACAGGAGAGAGGAAAAACACTTTGTGAAATAAATAATCAGAATCTTTGATTTTTTCATTTTCTAAAATTCAAATGCCTTTTATTTATTTTTTGTTTGTTTTTACATGTTATTAGCAATCCCAGTGACATCCTGGAACTGTCGGCATCCGTCATATTTGTTACTACCAGATGAATATAGACTTTTTCCACGTTAGCTTTATAACGTTTGAGTTCGAATTTTGTGAAGATTGAGTTGACATCATGGAAAATAAATACCGCACATGTTATATAGATTATTTTAAAATAATAAAATCTCTTTTTGACCTGATGTACTATATATTATAGACCCTTTTTATAGCGACGCCCTCAATTATACATATGTTACATACTACGTACATTCCTTTACATCTTTTTTACATCAATTTACGAAAACATATGTAGAATTAATGTCTTCGTTGTCCTCTGTTTTATTACTACAGATATTTTTTAGGACGACTAACGTGCCCTGATAATGACCTTAAGTTTTTTTTAATAAGCAATGAAAATATTTAACGATATATTTTTGGTAAATCGATTTGCATATTAAGTACATGAAAAATTAATGACTGAATTGTCGTTGATTGAATACTACGGAGTCTTACTACAATATTTCTCCGTAACTCGCTTGAGATGGTGGAGGCAGACTAATAGATCTTTTATCACCTTCAGCATTACACTGCCATTTCCCGATACTATTAACCCGATGAGACCTTGGACATCTAGATCGTTTATTGTCTAATAGATACTATATAAGATTTTAAAGCATTCGACAGTCAAATGCCATCGTTACATGACATGCATATAAAATCGCGCATTTAAAAGAATGCTATAGATTATAATATGTACTTTATTCTAGCACACTAAAGTATCTCACCATAACATTACTCGATTTATGCATTGAAAGCACCAAAACTAACTCAGCTTTGGCCAATCACTCACTACATTATTCCCGTGTTACTATCCTTCATCCTTCCGTGTTATTTCTTCATTTATTATCATTATTACTCCCTTTTTTTAACTCGTAGCATCTGCTTGTCTGCTTATCGGTTTGTCTGCCGAAAAAACTTTGGATCGGTTTTTAATCCTTTTCCCGTGATCCAATCGAGCTGAAACTTTGCAGGCAGACTCGTGGCAATGATAAAACTGATCTAACAAATTTTCATTTTAAAAAAATTAATAATTATAGTACAATTTTGGATTTTTAGAAATTTTAACGATTTATACATTGTTTGTTTGTTTGTTTGTTTGTTTGTTTGTTTGTTTGTTTGTTTGTTTGTTTGTTTGTTTGTTTGTTTGTTTGTTTGTTTGTTTGTTTGTTTGTTTGTTTGTTTGTTTGTTTGTTTGTTTGTTTTTTTGTTTGTTTGTTTGTTTGTTTGTTTGTTTGTTTGTTTGTTTGTTTGTTTGTTTGTTTGTTTGTTTGTTTGTTTGTTTGTTTGTTTGTTTGTTTGTTTGTTTGTTTGTTTGTTTGTTTGTTTGTTTGTTTGTTTGTTTGTTTGTTTGTTTGTTTGTTTGTTTGTGTGTTTGTTTGTTTGTTTGTTTGTTTTTTTGTTTGTTTGTTTTTTTGTTTGTTTGTTTGTTTGTTTGTTTGTTTGTTTGTTTGTTTGTTTGTTTGTTTGTTTGTTTGTTTGTTTGTTTGTTTGTTTGTTTGTTTGTTTGTTTGTTTGTTTGTTTGTTTGTTTGTTTGTTTGTTTGTTTGTTTGTTTGTTTGTTTATTTATTTATTTATTAATATATTAATACAAGTTACTAATAACTGCCACACTAAGTAAAAACCCATTCTGTGGCAGTTATTCTCATATGGTATTTATGTAATATTAACAAATGACAATTAAAGAATCTAAATCTAAAAGAAAATAAAAAGAAAAGAAAATATACATACAAAATTAAGGTAAGAATTTAAGTAGTTACATAAATAAATATTATATTATAGTATACTTTAAATTATATAAATCAGTTTTTGCCAATTCAGAGGTCAAGGGCGGATCACTTCTTCAGCATACCTTCTATCTGATATTTTTATAAACTTAGTAATATGATGTTTAAAAGGTTTGTGTAGATTTATTTCTTTAGTTTCATTAGGTAACTTGTTAAAAACAAGCGGGGTAGTGAAATTAAATTGTTTTTGCCCAAAAGACGTTTTCCTTTTAGGTTTGAGTTGACATTGCCCCTCAGTATGTGAATACATCTGTGAATATACTAAATGCACAATTCATATTTAAGGCATTCCTTAGTAATCTATTGTACAAATAATTTCAATCTTCATATATTTACCAAACCCAACAAAAAAGTTTTCTTAAGAAACTGGCGTTGTTTTGTCAGATTGTGGAAAATGGTGCGGGGAGCGCAGTGTGTGGTGCGCTTGGTATAGAGTGTGGTCTGAAGTGCATAGTAGCAGGCGCACGCTGGCCGACTTGTACGTGTCTTCATGCTATCAATAATATTTTTTCTCATTTTTAGAAAGTTGACACAATAATTGATAAGTTTATTTACTTATATACATATAAACTATTATATTAATGATTAATATAATAAATAAATACAGTATTCATATTTATCCGACTTCAAAGTCTTTATGAACACTAAGATTACAACACCCGGACGTGCCTTTTTTATTTTAACACCTAATGGGAATGGTTGAGAATTCAAATTTTTATTTTAGAGATTGCGGTAGAATTCTGGTTCTATTTCGATTCGATTTTACTGTATTACGAGTTTCAGGGCAAATTACCCGTGTCATCTGAGAATGTTAAACAACCATCACCTGATTGGTAAATAAACTTATTTACATGTTTCGTGAATGGGTCTCCTTAAACATTTTCAATATTTTATGTTATTTTCCTACATCTTTTCATCATATTTTATTTTCAAATTTATATTTATGCAGTAACTAGATTTTGATTGGTTTTTTTTTATCACCCTAATGAAAAATATTGTTTTTGAAACCGATTATAAATTCATTATTTAATATTAGTCAAATAAAATTATACAAAGCTTGCAGAATAATTATATTTAAACACACTTTAGAATTTTTTTGTCTTAAAAGCTTACTTAGGCCTGTTTAATAATGTGGAAGAACTCTGTTATACCCTGTATAAACTCAAATGGTTAGTTAACCAAATTTAATCATTAATTTGATTTAATTAAAAACCACTTTTTATATTAAGGATGTTAATTTGTATAGTGGCTAATTATTACCATCTATCAATACTCTCAAATCACTTATTTATAAATACTGCAAAATAAAAACATATTTTATCTTATAGTTATAAAAGAAATATAAAAGTTAGTGACGTCATAATAGGCGTGTAGGTACATGTTTGTTCTTGGGAGATTGATGAAAGCCTTTTTTACAGCTCATCTTGTGTAGAAATATATTAATATGATTGATTACACTAAACGGCGGAATAATGTGTGCCCGCATATACCACTCACATCTTATGTAGCTAGCTCTCTTCGATATTCACAAAGTACTTTGAAACATTCTTCCAATAAGATAAATATCTCAGAGATTGTTAAAATCTATTCTGATTAAGATAAAACTTAATCTTTAACATAGAAAATAATGTTTATTCTACTATGTTAGAAACAGTAAGTTAGTAAATAAAAATTTATGCTATTTTAATTTTTATCGATACAATAAAAAAAAATTAATAACCTTTTGATTAAATACACATTATATAGAGCACTCTGCCATATTTCTAATCTATTATATTATCCACCCATTAAATAGACTATGGTATCGAATTTTCAAATAAGTATTTTGTAGCATATAGATTTATAAGTGCCACTATCCATCATGGATAATGACGTTGTTGCATCAATACGCCACATACTATGACATCAGATTTTTTTGTGTTATTGGGAATTTCACTCTTTGACTCAAAAATTCTTAAGAGCCAATGTTTATACTTATACCTAGTATTTTTTAATTATTACTTTTGTTGGAACAGTACACACGGCATGAGTCTGAATTAGTTGCACCCGCATACATACTACCTTAACTCCGGCTATGGGTCATGAAGAGGCGACCATTCGTTGGATGCATGCTCGATACGAGTTTGAAAAAACGTTGCATTATGTTTTGTATACAGGGTGTCTCGTAACTAGTAGCAAAAACATCGGGAGAGATGTCTTCATTAAATTTAAAATATAAAATATTATTTATACTTTGAGTGAAATGTCGACAGTTACGGAGATAAGCGTACATCAAAGATTGCATATTTTTTCACATATAAAACAATATAAAAAATTCTAAAAAAACGTATATTTAGCAAATATATGTTTATATTTATATATGGATGTAAGTATTTAACATTCTATCACTGAGGTTGGATCAGAGCAGAAGTATGCCACCCTTGCGTCTATTTAAGACACATTTTACCATCAAATCACCTTGCAAACAAAAAAACAACAATATAACAATTATTTAAGAAGATACTGTTTTATAAATTTCATATATGTATATGTATACATTTGTAAATGATCATGCATGCTGATATAAGTTTACATATATAATGTACACTATTATCTAGACATGTATAAAAAATTTATTTTATTGTAATTGGTGTAAATCGTAAAAATAAATAAATAAAAAAAATTAAAAATCTTAAAAAAATATATTTTTTAATTTTCTGCTGTAATCATTTTATTTGACTTTTACCAAAGCAAATAAATTTTAAATATTCTTCATAAATTACTTTCATGAAGAATATTTAAATAATATGATGTGATATCTTCGGTCGGCAACTCACCCAAAGTGTAAATAATATTTTCCATTCAAAATTGAAGGGAGACGTCTCCACCACCGTTTTTGCCGCTAGCTGCGAGACAACATGTATACGTATTTGAAACTCACATGAAATATATTGCATGCATCAAAAACATGTCTCTTTTGACCATATGTAGTCCTAAGAATTGTTATTTATCACACGTGGGTTTTTATTCAATTATTACTTCGAATAAAAAATCACCCAAATGCACATATATTTGTCGAACACTGGTAACAATTAATCAGCCGATTTGACCAAAAAGGTCGCCTCGTTCTTCTGTCTGCATGATGACCTTTTTGCTCGTGGGCGAGCGCCTTAATCATTTTCCGTTACATTTGTCACGCCGTATTTAAATATCGCTCTCCTAAGGCCGCGTTCACACATCCCACATTTTTTCCACGGAAAGGGCCGGTTCACACGTGAGGCGGTCATTAGCGCCATCTACTAATGGCGAGCGGTAATTGGTTGTTTATCCATCGTTATTCCCTCGAATAAAACACGCTGAAAGATTAATATGTTTTAAATGGGATACACCGTACTGGTCCGTGCTTCCATATCCTGTTCCAACGGCATTAGTTATTCCTTTAAAAATTAAAATTGAAAATTCTTATCTGAATATAATACTTCGTATTTTTGTCTGTCCATCTGTCTGTCCGCGTAACTTCGTGCAACAGAAGATGGGGCTTGAACCCCGGGCCAGCAAACTCGAAGGCGGCAACGATAGCGATGTTGCTACCGCTGCTTCTCCGCAGACCACCAAAAGTTACTAAAAATATATACTAGGTCTTAGGAAAGACGCGAACCAATATTCCGTTTTTTTTATGGGTAACAGATAATATTTATATAATCTTTCTACGCTTCTGGTAACAATTTTTTATTTCTATTTCATTTTTTTAATCAATAATATCATTACAAGTATACTTGTTTACTAAAACTTTAAGTAATTGATTGAACGATGTTTACAGTATCAATTACCTTGTAAATGAATTAGATGTTGACCATAATGTTTACTAATTAAACAGAATTTCAATCGCATAAGCTGGTAATGAAAATTGTCAACTTTGGATTTTAGATATAATATTTTATTTTTCGTTGGAACGTCTAACGATTTTTCGTATCCGATCTCTCTCCAACTTTTTGATATCATCATCAAGGCTCATGTTGATGATGCCCTGATAATTTTCCTTAAAATAGGATCCGAAACTTCGGCCAGAGATGTCGGATACACAAGACATGCAAAAAATAGCCAACAAAACTGCACACAAGGCTCTGAACGGCCGTGAAAATTTGAAAAAAAAAAAATTGTTAGCATTTTAATTGATTACGTTTCACTATCTTAAAAAAACATTCCAATACAAATAATTTGAAGACAGTATTCGTATTATCAAGGTTACAATTAGTGCTGTTGGAATTGAGGTATAGAGGTTGTTAAGTTTAGAATTAACGTGGTAGATTTATTGAATTATTGACATTCGAATTCCATTCAGGCAAATTAGTACATTTAGGAGACTATACATAACCAATATTCGACCTCACCTCGAATTTTGTTCAACAATATGGTTAATGTTATATGTTCAACAATACTCACTCATGTATAAATTTAATATTAACAGAATCGAAAACGTTCAAAAAACATTCTTTAAGCGTATTAACTACAAATTTCATTTTAATTTTAACTATTTGGACTCAATAAAATTTCATAAATTGGAAACTCTAGAAGACAGGCGAATATTGTCAAATCAATCCTTTCTTTTCCAAATAATTCATAACTTTATTGATTCTCCTGAAATCACCAGCTTGCTAGCTTTCCACGTCCCATTCCGACCTACCAGCCAGAAGTACATCTTTTCCCTTCCAATTTATCAAACCAACAATTGGAAGTCCTCTCCCAGGCCATGCATATGCTCAGATTAATTACCTTTTAAATTCAATAGATATTTTAAACACTAAATATGAAGATTATCCTCATATGGTGAGGCAGATACTAGAAACTCGTCCCCCTCCCTGATCATGTATATTATGCACATCACGAGCCCCTTTATGTCTATGTTAAATTTGGAATAATCGGCTAAATGATGTTTTATCTCTCATTTCAAATTGATTTATCTATGATTATGTCCTATTTGTGTTATCCTTTAATTGTGGGAGACATTGAAATATTTTTTTGTATTTCATCTTATCAAGCGATTGTGTCTCCCTGTTGGATGACCGAATTAAATTAAAAAAATTAAATTAAATAAATAACAGGTTAGATTTATTGATGTTAAAATTATCGTGGTTCGAATAATTGGGATTCGACGCACAAATTATCGAGAAAACAAGCATGTATGGTTCCATATCCTTACTTATCCGTATGTGGTAACATTTCCCCACAGAACGCCACCCTCTGCCGTCGGAATACAATATTATTTAAACCGCAAATATCTAATTTCATTGGAATCGACCGCGCGGCCGACCGGCGCTAATGGCCGCCAATATTTCACATTCGGTAGCGGCGATTATGTTCTTGCGTTCTGTTTATTGCGTTTATTGTGTCGGAATCGTGTGCCGCGCCAGTCAACATGGCGTCAAAAATACGCCTTTGTCCACCGCGCGCCGTTCGTAGGACGCGACACATGCGCGCGGTGCAGCGCAACACACACGCTTTCGTTTTCCCGCAAAAAACGGCGTCTAGCGCGAGCGATTTTGGATTCAAATAAAAAGAACGAAGCCAGTCGACCCGCGCTGTGTTGCCAGGAACAATATAATATAAAGCTGCTTTTATAATATACAATTTTTCGTACCCTATTCAACTGTGATATTATTTACAAAATAATTTATGTATTATTTATTACCACCCGTGAAAAATGAAGTATTTTCACTACATATTTCGGCCGCGGGTTTAATTGTATTAGTGACGGATATTATTACTATTTATTATTACTTTATACTTCATCTTTTGTGACGTCTGGTACCTAACGTTAGTTACATACATTGTTACAAAGAGAATCGTATTTTATTTTTATACCTTATTATTTATTTAACTTCACCATTATTTGCGAAGTAGGTATGTCTCCCATCGCATATATATAAGAAACATTTATAATGCAGTTTAAGTATTTAATCTTGCATAATTTAATACTCTAGTTAATACAATGCAATGTTTACAATAAAAAATTTTAAGAATATTCAAACATATAAGTCTTTTTTAATATAAACATACTTTTGTAATATAGCGCGACTTATTTACTAAGACATTATTATACTTTATAAAAGTACTTCGTTTGAGTATTTATATTTCAACCTGATCCATGTAAAAGAAATCTATATTTTAATTTAGTCTGTTTAATACTTCACCTATCAATAAGAAATTCTGATACTCTCGAAAGTCGAGTAGTAGAATATAATTATATATAATATAATTTGACATCCATTATTATAAAAAAGATTTAATTTTGGATATTTTTCGTTGTAGAGGCATTATATATATATATAGGCACCTGAATTGAATAGGTAAATGTATATAGACGTGGAATACTCAAAATTCTTTTGTTTCTAAGTGATCATTTAACGAGTTATATGTGAATAAATATTCTTAGTTAAGTGTACTGATATTTTTCTTTTGAATCAGTTTCTATTGAATCAATATGCTTTTTTGTTAACTTGTCTTTTTATTAATCCTATTGTTTATTTTTCATTATTTATATTATACTATTTATGTAAGAGGCCAAAAGAGCGTGGATGGAAATTAATAAATAAAATGTACGTTGAGTAGAAAATCTTTGTCCCTTAAGTGCTGCATATAATTTAAGAAATATCCAAAATCAACATTCAGTCAGACGGAAAGGTAGGATGCTCCAATTAAGTAAAAAGCTTTTTGGGTAAGAAAGTTCCTCGCAGCGAACGCGTTGTGACTTCCCTAAATTTCGATCCCTGATTTTGTTTAGGTGTACTCAAATATCTGCTGCCTTCATAATAGCCCAGTAATAACTAGCTCTTTCAGCTTGAAATTTATGCCCTCTCTAGTTCAAAAAAATTCAAACGCGAATTCTCACGTGGTTTCGATACAACTTTGTCGCGGACATTCCAAATATTTAATTATCACTCCGAGTATGTAGCAGGGGCGTGCAGTGAGTACAAGAAGCATGACTTTTGTTTAAACATATATTTGGAAACAAAATCGGAATTAAATATTTATCTGGCAGAATATAATGAAATATTAAAATCTTAATAATGTGTTAATTATTTTGATAGAAATATTACGATATACATCTCTTATTTCGATTTCTTTTTAAAATACATGCTTAGGAAAAAGTCAAGCTTCTTGTTTTCACTGCACGACCCTAGTATGTAGGTACATTATGCGATGCAAATTATATCAAATGTAAAAAATAGTGTTGAGCAAAGTGTCGTAATCGCAAGAACTTATTTTTCTCATTATCTCCCTATATACATAGTTGATACCATCTTATCTTTCAGGTAAATATGCGCGTCTTGACCCAGATTAAAAACATTGAGGAAATCTAATGCCAACGATGTCGTTAAGACTTAGCTACGTAATTCTGCCGGGTACCTACGGGTAACGAGGCTAATCGAATCAATTATGCAATCTGTGTGCATAGACCAACATCCATAGAAAAAATATGTTCACTAGCATAATGTTCTTATCTTTTATCTGTATTCCAGAAATTATATCAATCTGCGAAAAAATCAATAACGCTTTTTTGAAATTACGCAGCTTTCAAATGTTTTTAAAACTGCATCATTTGTTGACACATTTTATGCTTTTAAATTTTTATTTTAAAATAGTAATTAATGTTTTATTAATAAAAAAAATTAAATAGTGGTTGAAAACTCTAAATGCGTGTGTAAATACACAATATTGTTTAAAGCATTACTGTATATGAATAAAAATCATCAAAAAATGAAAAAAATTGTTGCAAATTTAAAAATATATGACTATTAATATTGAAAATTTATTAATAATTTAATAACGGTTTTATCATCGTTTTGCTAGCTTTATATTCGCAAAATAACATTCTCTGCGTACATATATATATATTCAGAATCTATTGATTTTTTCTAAGACACAAAAAGGGATATTTTGGCCGCTACCCATCGATTAATGCTTATATTTTCATAATTATTTTTTAAATATTCAATTTGTTACGTTTATATAAAACAAAATTATATAAGTCGTCGTTCTAAAAAGAATGTATTTTAGCATGTAGGTACGATCTGATACAAATGAATAATAGATACCCACATTTTCGAACAAAAACGCCGAAATTTTCAAATGTTAAATTAAAAGATTTAGTATATGAACTACCTTTGTGCACCTATGTTAAAAAGTTGGACAACAAAAATTATCTATACTTTTTGTTGTACAATTTATTTACACAAAAAAATGATGTACAAGGTAGTTCACCGTGTACATCATTTTTTACCCGACTGCGCGACGCAAAGGAGGGTAATGTGTTTATCAGCCTATGTATGTTTGTATGTTTGTTCTTTTGTGGCGCTCTAGTCAGCCTCTCAAGAACAACAACACGATCGAAATCTCTCGAACATTCCATAATATTTTGGGACACCCTACAACATTCGGAAACGTTTTAGACTATCTGGAAGCAACGGAGATATTTTCGTAAACACTAGTAATTTATAAAATAGTCTCGAAGGTTTGAAAAACTAATGTGTTTCGTACAAAAGGTGGAGCCAGTGCCACGGAGAGCTCACGATTATTTTTATTTAACCTACGCCACTTGAGTGTTACTAACGCGTAGATTATCGAAGCGACAGATAACGGGCGAACAGGCGCGTGCAGTGGGAACATTGAAGCATGCCTTTTTTGTAAACGTGTATTTTAGAAAAAAATAGAAATAAAATATGTATGCTACAGATATTTACGATATTTCAAAATATGAATACTATGACAACAATTGTGATAGAAATATTACGAAATATATGTTGTTTTCCGATTTTTTTTCCAAATAATTGGTTACGTAAAAGTCATGCTGCGATGTTCCCACTACACGCCCCTGCGGGCGAAATACTTACGTGCGAGAATTAAACATAATATTCTAGCAAGCGATAGTAAAGTTTTCCACAGACGAGTGATTAATTACGGAATAGTGTGAATTAAAGAATAGTCCTTACATTTTATTTATGCCCAGTGACTATGAATTTTTTTAAATATATCGATAATTGACCCATGACAATATGTATATAAATTGTTTTTTTATTAATTCATAGTGGGTTATAGCATAACCTAACCTTCTGCGCGCCGCTGATATATTGATATCAAATAACTATAACTAAATATGTATGCTATGTACTTATGCAAGAAAATGAAAAAGAATCGTGCCGATAAGCTGTATAAGGCTTGGCGCGATCTGTAATAATAAAAATATGTATAAATATAAACAAATAAAATTAATAAAAAAACGAATCGTATTATGTTCATTTGTTTATTTTATTTATTTATTTATTTATTTATTTATTTGTTTACGCCCATTAGGCTTTTACATAAAGAGTATAAAATAAATTTCAAAAAGCACATACATTAAACAATATCTGTATAGCACCAAAACATGAGTATAAAAGTTAAAAATATAAAGTAAATAGCGGCAATGTGTATAGGCTTTTACCTAAAAATATAACATAAAATTAAAAAGAACAAACATTAAACAATATAAGTTATAAGTAGCGAAATATGAAGTTTCAGGAATAGCACCAAATCATGAGTATAAAAATTAAAAATGTAGAGTAGGTAACGAGCAGCAATGCGTATAGGCTTTTACATAATAAAAAAAAAATTGTTGTAAGTTGTTTCCAATATTCGCGTCAGTATTGGACGGCATTCATTTGCGCAACATCCCCGAGCCCCGGCAGCTCGCTCGGGAGCCGCGGCAACTCGCTCGGGAGCCGCGGCAACTGGTCTCCTCATAAAATATGAGCTCGCACGTCCCTAGCGCGGAATGGCGGATGACAGGAGTTATTATTATGACGAAACTCCCGCCGGAGCAGCGCTCCTGGCGGCGCGCTCGCGAACCTCCCCGCGCTGGCGCCCGACGTCATAACGAACAAGCCGACCCGTGTTTCCCGCTCGGAGCGCAATAAGGGCGATCTGCGAAGTGGCGAGAAATGCTGTAAGCGTTTAAAGGCGATTCACTTCTCCTCCCGTATCTTATGCTAGCTGCACACACGAGGTGAAAAATTTCGCAAGGTGTACAAGTCCAGTTATCGCATCTCGATATTGGCAGCGAGCTGAAAATCATTATTTGCTCTGCCGTGTAGCCGCCATTTTCAATATTATTACCTAATCATCAGATGAATTGTGCGAAATGAAAAATGTGTCGATAGTCGATAATAATGTTAGTAGATATATACATTTATTTGGCGGCCAAATGTTTATTCATCGGGAGTCACAATTAATTCTTTTGATAAAGAGTCATGTAAAACTGTAAAACTTGACTGGCCAAAAAAAAAATATGCAGAAGCATTTTTTTGGTCAGTCAAGGAGTGCAAAAATAAAGGATTCAGAATAAAAATAGAATTAACCTAATACGATGAGTGACTTCTAAGCAATCTACATATTTCAATGAAAAGTCTCTGTTTCTTAATCCTAAAAGGAAACATATAATTGTAGTTGTAACGAGATGATAAAAATAATTAACGCACTTCCCAAATTCCTTGTAACATATCATAACACTATCGAAAGTTTCTTAAAAGCCTATGACAACTAGGGTAATCTACAACCTTCGGTAAACGTCTACAAATGTCCAGAAATGCCTGAAACGACCGACGACCTTCTCCTAAACACTGGAATAATTTAGGAAGTTAGAAAAATAGTAGCATTTTCGGGTATTAATACGGCGGCGGCCGCGTTGACAGTTCGTTCAAATCGGTCGCAAAGTACACGCAAGACGACGCCCAGTGTGGTCTGTTGTGAGGAATCGAAGCGATAAATAAAGCGAATAATCAAGCTAACTAACTAACTAACTTTCCATCTCGCCGTTTCCCCGTGGGGGTAGGCAGAGAGGATAGAGCGCCATACTCTTCTGTCCTGACATACAACTTTCGCTCGACGGTTGTTGAGGCTTCTAACAGGACCATCTTCCAGTATCTGGTTAATCTGGTCATGCCACGTCTTCCGTGGTCGCCCTCTCTTTCTGGCGCCGTCATCACTTGCATTATATGTCTTTCTTACCATTCTTTCCCCATTCATTCGCTCAACATGCTCAAACCACCTGAGCGCCCCTATTTTTATTCTATGTATTATGCTACGATCAGCTTTGCATTCATTCCTAATATCTTCTTTCTTTACTCTATCATACATGGATTTGTCACACATACGTCTAAGGGATCTCATCTCCACTGCAATCTACTTTCGTTCCTCTTCTGCCTGCTCCAGGCTTCACTTACATACATTAGTGTCGGCACCAGAACTACATTATGTACCGCTAGTTTTGCCTCGGTAGAGATATTTCTATTAGAAATTATTGCATTCAAAGCACCGTTCACCCTATTCCCGGCAGTCACTCTCCTCTCTATATCTTTCTCAATATTCCCTCTTCTATCGAACATACCTACTTCTCAAGTACACAAACTCATCTACTTGTTCCAAACATTAATTGCCTACTAGTATTTCACACGTCTTACTTTCTTCCTTTTCGAATACCATCACTTTTGATTTGTTTACTTACATTCATAATAAGGTCACTTTCCTTGCATACATCATACATCCTGCTTACTAGACTTTGTAAGTCTTGTTCGCTATTTGCCATTAATACTGCATCATCCGCGTACAGTAAACAGCATACAAATTACTCATTTTCGCTCGTACATTCACACATTCCAGTTCTTTCACACATTATCCATATACAAGTTGAACAGCCATGGAGACATTACGCGCTAATTGGCGAAATAATTAAATGCGATAAATACTGCGAGCGATAACTGAATGGAATGATCTAGTGAATGTTAAATACGTGTTACCCAGCGATAATAAAGTTTTCGTTTACGAGTGATATACTGAGAAAAAGTGTTTAAAGATAAATTAGAAATTAAAGAATAGTGTTAAGCTTAATTTGTATATTGAATAGTTAATTAATGATTAATTAATAAATCGCTAATTAATTTCCAGAGTTTTCATTCGTTCCTCCCGTAGTCACGACACGTGACAATACAAAACATAAAAACTGTAGGCTGAATTCATTTAACAAATTGATACTATTCTTCATTAGCCATCGTGGCGGCCCTTGTAGTCTACTGGGTACGAGAATGGCTTTTCTTTCCGTGAGTTCCGAGTTCAATTCCTGGTGAGGTCATAATACTGTTAGATTTTGTGATTGACTTTGCTTCAGTTAATGGACGTTATGATTTGTCGTAGTGTTAAAGATAAAAATAATAGAATAGTAATAGTAATACAACAAGAAGAAGCGAATGAATGAAATGGTATTCATGAAGAACCACAAAACATTAATATATACAGACTGTATAAGCTTGAGAATGGTTGCCCCAGTCCACTCCTTGTCGTGATTTTATGGAAAATGGATAATTGAAAATACCTCCTTATTCCTTGTCTTCTTCTAATTGCAAATGTACCATTTTTAATTACATTAAAGTGTAGGTACAAATGTGAAGTTAGGTGCTGATTTTCAAAATAAATTTGTGTATATTCTCAAATTCGTAAATTGTTTTAGAATGATTATAATATGATGTTATAAATTATCCCAATTACAGTAATTTTGTTGTCTGTCTGTCCGTCCGTAAATTTTTTTTTCTTCCGACCTTTTTTCCTACAAATTTTTTCCTCTGTATATATTTTCCTCTATGTATATTCTCAAATTCGTGAATTGTTTTAGAATGAATAATATGATGTTATGAATTATCCCAATTACAGTAATATCGTTGTCTGTCTGTCCCTAATGTATGGAAGTGAAGCCTGGAATTGGCGAAAGAGGAATGAAAGTAGACTGAATGCGGTAGAAATGCGGTCACTAAGACGCTTGTGTGGAAAATCTTTGGTCGATAGAGTAAGGAATGAACAAATTAGACGTGAATGCAATGCTGGCTGTAGATAGAATAAAGAAAGGAGTGCTGAGATGGTTTGGTCATGTGGAACGTATGAAAAAGGAAAGGATGGTTAAGAAAATATATGAGGCGAGTGTTGAAGGCAACAGAAATAGAGGGCGTCCGCGAAAGACCTGGCACGATCAGATACAACAAGTGTTTGAGGATGGCCCCGTTAAAAGCCGCAACAACCTTAGAACTTGTATGAGAAGGTGTATGAATGTGGCCGAAGCAAAAGTGGCGTGCCAGGATAGAAGAGTGTGGCGTTCAATCCTCTCTGCCTACCCCTGCGGGGAAACGGCGTGATGGTTAGTTAGTTAGTTAGTTATTTAGTCTGTCCGTCCTTAAATTTTTTTTCCGAAAAACCTTTTTTCCCAGAAATTTTTTCCCTATAATTTTTTTTTTTCCAAAAAAATTTTTCCCAAAAAAATTTCTTTTACGAAAATGTATTTTAAATAAAATAAATACATTCTTATTCCTTAGGAACCGACATGTATAAGAACCGTCATTTTTGACGGGTTACAGCTAGTATTATATAAGATTAGAATCATGTAGTATTTGCAACCATGTTACGTATTTCATGAACGATGGCTCTCTAGAACGTAATAATTTCAGATAAACTTAGATAGGTAGGTACGCAGATGTACAATGTTTTCAACCATTGTAAGCTCAAGAGGTTCATAAAATTAAATTCTATAACCGTTTTCGCTAACCATCTTAGTAAATAACAGACATGTATTTGTACCATGAATCATTTACATAATGTTAAAAAAACACGTCTGCATTGTACCGCCGCAAGTCTCGCGAGCTTGTCAAAATACCATAAACAAAACAGAAGTACATAGATATTCCTTTCCGAATACCGGTCTCAGCTTCCCGCTTCCAGACCGTCTTTGCATAAAATGTCAATCTGCCATCCGCCGTCAGATGTCGACGTAAAATGGCGGAAAACCGGAGCAACCTTTTTATTTCACTTTATTTCCACCGGGTAAATCGGTCACATCGTGAACTGCGGTGTGTACCTGCTCAACTAGCTTATTTCGGTTGCCAAATATCACCCATTGCCCCCTCTCTGACAGTTCGATTTTGCCCTTTTGAAAAGAGAAAGTCAGATCAAAGGTCCCCTTCGAGTAGGTACATACTTCAAATATGTTAGATATCTGCGTGCCTGCCTGTTGCACCGTTGACAATATTTAATTGGAATTTTCCTCTCTGACAATATTTGGCTTTGATCGAGATTTCTTTTAGAAGCGATTATTTTTATGTAAATCTGTTATTAACCAGGGGTCGCGCGTTTCGATTTTTCTTCTAAAAATACGTATTTAAAAAACAAAATAGAATTTCTGTGATCAAATATTTAAAATTTGTATACAACTCGCTCTTGTTCATATAGATACCTATATTGATTCTTATCTTAGTCACGATATTTTTGGTTCGAAAATATTTACAATCCAAGCCTTTTCAGTTCACTGGCAGTTTGTTATGTTACGTGTGTTTGATTTGGAAAAAGCAATTAAATTAAATTATACGGCGAGTTTAATCAGTACGGAAGCGATGAGTATTGCCCACAGCTTGAGCAGGGATGACAGAATTTTGCACTATTTATTCATTAAAAAATTGTACAATATCTATCCTCACGCACAATACTGTGCACAATAGGCATATATTATACAGAATTAACTAAATTAGATCGGAAATAAATAAAAAAAATTCAGCAATCATAATAGATATAATACCAAGCTACACGCTTTATGTAAATTAGGTATATGAATGTAATTATTATATTTTTCTACAATCTTTGCACAAAAATCGACGTTGAGTTCAATGCGCCAAAATTATTTATTTTTATTTATTAATTTTTCATTTTATAGGAATGAAAATCGCAATAGCCAAGCTACCATTCATTTTTTATTATTGTCATTTTCATTTGGTACAAATGGGCTGTATTCTAGAACTAGATTACTGAAAAAGTGTTATTTTGAGAAATGTTTAGAAAAGTTTTCATACTTATTAAGGACTTCTCACTAATCAATCCTAATTGAGATTTTTTGTAATATAACTTATTTATTGCTTTATAACCCCTGAGATAAATTAGATCAATTAAATCAGTGAAAAAAATAGATAATTCCAGATATTCAGTTAGAGCAATTAAACTTTATTCATTTTTGTAAATGATTAATAGCTTGATTATAATAGCGTGTTTAAATTATTTAGTTTAAGCATTAAAAAGCTTACTATTTTTTAGTGTAAATATTTCAATACTGCTAAAATGTAAGTTATATAATTCTATTATTGAGCCCATGATTCTCGTATAATGACAAAATTTGATGACTTCATGTAGAATTGTATTTTTTCAACAAAATTATTTAATACATTTGGCACTATTGTAAATTTGTGGTAAGGTATAGACATAAGTTATGTATAGGAAATTGACGTTCAATGCCTTTAAAAGAAAATTATTAAAATTATATAATGCAGGTAGAAAATTGTTATAACGAATGATTTTTTAAGGTTTTCAAATATCTATCTGCATTATTTTTTTACATTTACCATTTCTTACAAAATAAGTAAATCTAATGCTTTTAACCCATTTCATAAGTCTTGCTCCACAAAATATACGTTTTCCATCATTCCCATTTACCACCTGGTTGTCATTGCCTCTGCCTCCCTAACCAGTTGGCAACCCTGCACCTGAGGTTGGTGCCATTCCCTGGCCCCTGACACGGCCGCCATCTTGATGTCGGAGGCCGCCATTTTAATGGCCGATGCTACGTGATTGATAAGCCGGACCAACAAAGGGTGGCAATTTAGATAAAACTTTAATGTATTCATCGCCAAGGGATTGGGTTGTTTATGATCGTTGCAATAAGGGTGATTGTACTCGGTGACAATTTGGCGAGTCTCCGTCATGCAACGTCAAACAATGCACGCAGATGATTTTATCCATTGCCTATTGTGCCGCGGTTGAAGAGAATTTTACTAATAATTCTGCTGTATAATAATAAGTGTATTAGCATGCACATGTGCTTATACCAAAATATATATATATTATTTCCAATTTCCAAATTTGCATGATAATATAATTTTCAAATACATCAATAATTGTTTGGTTGTTTCGGCGAAGGAAGCAATTCAACGCAATATATACAACATTTTTTAATGTTCACATAATACAATCTAGATTTAATCCGGTACATTAAAATTATACTAATAGTTAAGCAATCGGCTATCGATTTTCTGCGATTAGCTGTCGCCCATCAGGTATCTGCTGTTTTCATACGATTTGGTTATTTTTTGAAATTGATATCTAATGGAAAAACCTCGCGCTGCATACTGCGTTTTTGAAGCAATCATAATAGATGATACGTTGCCGTATATGCCTTCGAGTTTGACATATTTCCAACTATACGTACCTACATATATATTATTTTATTATATAAAAGAAAAATATAATAAAATTCACGTAAGAAAACATAAATATCGTTGTATTTTGCCTTAAGTTAAGGGAGAATACCTACCTACCTAGGTAGCTCTATACTCTGTTTAAGAAGCCAAACGTCACAAAATTTATAAAACTGGGAAGACTTCGGTGGCTCGGTCACGTGGAGAGAATGTCCAAGCGTCAAGCACCAAACTCAAGGCCAATAGGGCGAAGGAGCTTAGGAAGGCCAAAATTAAGATGGAGAGACAACGTCCTCAAAGACATCTCTGCCTTGGAGCTTCGGAACTTGAGAGAGAGCTGGCACAAAGCCGAAATGAATGGAGGAAGATTCTTGAGGAGGCTAAGACTCACCAGGGGTTGTAGTGCCAAGAGTAATGATGATGATGACCTACCTAGATATTTCTAAAAAGGCGAATTCAAAAAAATACCAAGTTATAGCCGATAATAGTGGCATCCGTTTGTTAAGTACCTACGTACACGTAAGTAGCTGCCAGTCGGGCTACGTTAGAAACCTTAGAACTGTTTCTATTATGTTTGTGAAGAGTACTCAATGATGTGAGAATTCTAAGCAAGGTGGAGGGCATATATTATGGACTTATGTTTTCGCCAAATCGTTCTGTTCGGCGCGCCAGTTTTCTATTCTACTCAGCCTACTGAGGTACCTACTACTTCATTGGGTATTTTTCTAAATCAGTGATCTAATTTGTTTCATCTAAATGTAAGTATTACAACAGACGATAAAAAATACACATATATCTCTCCGTAACTTATTTTATAATTTTTTAAATATTTTTTTGTTTTTTTTGTTTACCGGTTGGTGTCGATTCCAATATCCGACTCTCATAATACTGTCAAACTTTACAAGGTTCCTTCTGCCTCTGTAGTATTTTGCAACCCAACGATGTGCGACTGGAATAGCAGTCAAAATTCCACATTTATTTGTCACATTTCGGATAAATTTCTCGCATTCTATTTTTTCCAAATGCGCGGGTCAAAGAACAGGACGATCACACGGTGGGTCGCGGTTTAAAATAACTTAAGCACTTGTTCGGGCCACCGGCAGTGCTTTCTCAACCTGTCAGCGTCCATCCCGGAGCGCCGCGCGGTGTTACCAGTTCGGCCCTAAAGCCGCGCGATGAAATATTAAAGAGATAACCAACACCTTCACGCTTTTCGATAATCATCAATCACTCGTCCGTCGGCGTTGGTAGCGCACTTTGGGTGAAATACGCGGCAGCGTAAATTACCACGACAACTTTTTCTGGTTTCACATTAAAATGTATTTATAAATGTCTTTAATTATGTGTTTAATGAACGCGTGATTTTTTTCAAAATTAATAACGGTCCATACTTGAATATAATAATAACAATAATAATAATAATAATAATATAATAATAATAATAATAGTAATAATAATAATAATAATAATAATAATAATAATAATAACAATATTAATAATAATAATAATAGGTCTTTATCTCAGCTTGTTGAGAATAGATTGTCACCTCGCCATATAGATATATATACATTAAGTAAAAATAGAAAGTAGAAAATAATAATAAAAATAGATAAATACATAAAAAATAATAGAGAACAGACACTATTGCATAATCAGTGTCCATCTTCTGTGCATTGGGGAGTCAAGCCACATGGCAGCTGCTTGACTAATGGAGTTCCTAGACCCCCACATCCTCTTTCTTGCGCTAGCTATCATCAGTCGTAGCAAGGAGAGTAGCAAAGCCATGGACCCTGTGTTCTGCGAACATATGAGATGCACTGCAACGCCAGGGTAGAACGAGTATTATCCAGAAGCCATTATTATATTGCACTCTCATAGAGTTGTAGGACAGCAGAGTTTCTGCACCACAGCTTACTTTTGTATAGATTCGTGCAATAAGTAACGAAAAGATAGCTTTTCACTTCGTTACTGCATCTAGAAAACTTCCAGGCTTTTTTTATTTATGATTTTTGTGTTTAATTTGTAGAACTCCACATTTATTTTTAGAGAAATTTAAAATAAATTAAATTTTAATAATAATTATTAATGAAATTTAAAATGAATTAAATTAAATGAATATTATTATTACCGAAATTTAAAATAAATTAAAATTTTATAAATATTAATATTAAGTTCTGCGGGTTAACTATTTTTAAGTGTTACAGCTGTTTCGGCTTGCAAAGCCATTATCAAACAGTGGATATACCACCTACAAATGACTTAGTTATAAAATTTTAAGTTACCCCTTCCCCTTTAGAGTAATTAGATATTTATGACTATCATTAAAATAACTTATATCGAATATGAAAAATTCATTCCCTTTAACACAAGTTAAATAAAATAATAAAAAACTCTGAAATCTAATTGGAAAACATTCCAATTGGAATTGTTTATGTCATTTAATTTAACTTGTATTGAAATTAATGAATTGTTCGTAATCAACATAAGTTGCTGTAATGATAGTTCAACGTTCTTCCAGAACCCTTTCTGCGCAGGATCTGGTATTTTTCTGAATATCGCAAGTAATATTGCGATTTCCGGGTTTTTGTTATTTTAAGGATTTTTCCTTTCGTATCCAAATCATCGGATTATTCTTAGTAACCCTGTAGCTCAAGGTTTTGCTTATAACCATCTTCTTCTTCTTCAGCTTTCATCTCTCCACTGCTGGATATGGGCCTCTTATTTATTTCCCCCCTCATAGCGACTGTATCGTCGGCCCATCTTAAGGTCTCTTTATTTTCCCAAGGTCTCCACTTCAGAACTCTGGGAATCCATCTTTCATAAGCATAAATACATTAAATATGTATTTAGCTAACCCTTACATTGTTGCTGGTATTCTTGCGATACCCTATCATCACTTGAAAAGTCACTCTTACACAACATATATTTTCTTGAAAATAACGTGAACACCTAGAATACATTATATTAATATTTTAATATTTTTACGTAATCGCACTGCATTGATACATTAAATACATAAAGTATGCTGCTAAAGCAGGCCGAAGATACTCACGATTTGGTTAATGGCCTGAGTTTGAAATAAGCAATGTATTGTTTTTATGATAAATAATAATAATAAAAAAAACGTTTGCGGCTTCATGCATTTTTTAGTATAGTAGTAAAAACATTCTCCTAGTGATCCAACTCTCGGGGATTCGAGCCTTGTACCAGGCAAGCAGTACGCTCGTCATATTTTCAAAGAATACTGATTTGACGCTTATACTTCTTATATATCTTCATTTAAATGTAAGCTCATAGCCCAGGGGCCATGACCCTGGCTTCTCACTCTGAGAGTTCCTGGTTCGATTCCCAGTCTAGTCAAATTAATTTATATGATTTGCTCAAGCCTAGGTATTTTGTGATATATTTCGCTTCAGTAATTAGGCCTCTTTGCTTGAAGCGTAAAAAAAACTTCTTCTACTTATTTTTCTTTCGTTAGATCTGTCGATCTGTGGTACAGAAAACTACGTCTCTAGGATGATGGGGTCCAGCTGTCCCTACATCTTTTAAGTGATGTTCCCAGTAGGCGTCGTCCAGATGGGATTTCTGGATTATCCGCTGTATGCACGAATTCACGTCCGCTATCCATTCTGGCTATGTGATCGGACAGTGTTACCCTCAATCTCCACAGCTATGTCATAACATGTCGCACGCAAGTCTTAAGAAATGTAAAAAAAGAAAACCAAGAAATAAAAATCCTGTTGCGCTATAATTTTTTTGCGTAGGCTGTATTGTCATCAAATCGTGCGCGCGCGCACAGCTCGGGGAAACATCGATCAGGCGCTATTAAAACAAAAATAATAAATAAATAAATAAGGAGATACAATCTGCGTACTTATACGCGAGCGTTCGCAAATTATTTCCTCGGTCCATTTTCCGATCTGATAACCCGGCGCGCTGTGGCGGGAGGAGCTGCAGCGCGCTGCGCCGAGTGCGCCCGATCCGCCGATAGCGCCACTCGGCGGGAACACGCACCGCAGCCGCGGCCGGATTAGCATCTGCGCGCCGTGCTGTCCCGCGCCGCGCCGGCCACGCACGCGCTGCCGGCTGCACCGAGGCGACATCTGTTGCCCGACTTAACGAGCTGTGGGAATTTCATTTTCCTTTCAAAACAATTTTCCCCGCGAGGTTTCATCAAAATCAAAATACCGCGCAAGTCCAATTGTCCGCTTGATGCTCACTTTACTTTTGGCAGTCGAAAAGGTGTGTTAGGCGATTTTTTATTTACGGAAATGATGCTGCAAAATTTCTGTATCTGAATACAACATCTCTTGCCAAAAACAACATCGTTATGATGCGTCATCCTCCATATTCGCCAGACACGGCACCCTGAGACTTCTTCTTTTCTCAAAGATGATTAAAAAAAAACACGAAAACGTGACGTTTTACCAACATTATACAGATTAAGGCAAAACCGTTCATTATAATGAGCTAAACGCTTTACTGAAAATCGCAATCCACAAATGCTTCTAAGATTGTAAAAATTTTGAAACAATATATGGTGCAATTATATCTGACTTCTTTTTATGCAATTATACAATTTTTTTATTTAAGCATACACAATGAATAGAGTCACTTGGAGTAATTTTGAGCAGTTTTCACATGAGGATATTTATATTAAAACGTCATAGATTTAAAAATTATAATGATCTTTATTTTTAATTTTATTTTTGCATTTTAAGTTACTCCCGAAGCTACACCCCAGTGAGAAACAGTAGCAAGCACTCTTTCATTCCACAAACCAACAACCCTTCCCTAAACGAGAATATGTTGTAGCCCTAGATATGATCGGGGTGAATTTTGATGAAAGTTAAGATCTTTCTTCTGCTTGTATTTTGAAGGAACTAGTAACTATGCTCTCATAGAATCCGCGTGGTCGATCTGATGGCAATAATCGTAAATCAAAAGACAGAGGCGTTAACAACGACTGATGTCAGAGGTCAAAAGAAACATTTTTGTATCCTAGATTTTGAAGTAATAAATTACCGGTCATTTGATGACAGCGTTAGGCGTTTCAAAATTAATATGCAGAAGCTTCGAGTGAAACTTGTTTTACAAATTGTGTGTAGAAACATGCGTATAATTGAAAAAAATGTGACAAAGACATATGTATAATATTATATCGCAACTGTTAATCTTTAAGAAATGGGCATTAAAACTGCGTTCTCTCTTATAATTATCTTTAAAACGACATTAAATAAATGGATAGCTGCCGAGGGAATAACATATATAGGTAGGTAGTTGATTTGTTGTAGCATTAAATTAAACTATTTACTGCACTAATCCACATATAGAATAATATTTAGTTTTTTTAATAAAATAATTTCTATACGTACTATTGTAATCGGGTATTACTTTGTGGATATTGATTGCATATTATATTTAACACAAATTCACTTGATTTAAACTACTACATTTTTGGTAACACCAAAATTGGTTCCGGAACCACTGTTCTTTCTTCAAGTAGAACTACAAACTTAACATTACAAACATGGACAGTAATATTTTTTGACAACTTTTTTGTGTGTATGACGGTATTTACGTATGACATGCGGCAGGTACACACAACAACAACTTACCAAGAAAATATAATTGCACATATTTTGTAACGGTTACTTCGTAGTTTACTTTTAAGAAGGAACTGTGGTCCTGAAACGGTTTCTAAGGGGCTTCACCATTCACATGTAATTTACGTAGAAATTGGGTATTTTTTTACAAAAAGGGGATTTATTATTTTTATTGGCGCTCATTACGATATATACCTATAACTTTTTACTTTATTTAATTTAATTTAAAATTTGATAAAAATACAAAATATCAATTTTCGTGGAAGCCCTCCTCCGTTCAGTGTCTTTTGACAGATATCATGTACTTATTTAGAAATGAATTATCTACACCTTTGATCGAAAAACTTTATTAAAATATGTATGTTGTTCACTACATAGACGTGGGTTTCCTTTAAGGATGTTGCCTTATGTCTATTAAAATGTGCAATCTATCTCCATAAACGGCAAAATAATTTTAAATGTACGACCTTGAAAATCTTATTAAATTCCGTCTCTATAAGGTCAAAGTGTGCCTAGAATCACACTTACAGCTTGGCGGGTCGACTCGCTCATGCCACTTAAAATGTTAGCATATTTCCTTATGTAAGAGTGAGACTCTACTCTAGTTACACTATCGTATAAAATAATTGATCTTGCAAATTTTAGTTAATTTAATCAATTAAAATCATTTGTTAATAATACCGGTAAAAATAATATAAATACAGGGTTTAATGCAGCTAGTCCGCAATACTTTAGTCATAGATTCCTACCTAAATGTGAATCGTTAATATTCAAACAACAATCACTTAATATTATTACATATATTTTTGACTTTTGTTCTGTAAAATATTGAACTTTCATCCACTTTAACCTTGATTTGATCGAAGAACTTATTTAATACATGTGGTTCAATAGGGGTGGATTGCCTTTAAGAATATTGCCTTATGTCTATTGAAATATGGAATCTATTTGATGTCTAGAAGAATCTGTTTATTGTCCAAAATGTAATATCGCTTGTATTCATAACTATTGATATTCTTTAGATACCTATCTACCTGCAAAGTATTGTGGACTATCTCTGTTTCATCTTACATATATTTTCATCCAGCTAGCACAGAAATATGATAATTTAAGAATTTTATTTTTCATTGCTGGCTTTTTATTTATTTTATCTTGTTTATAGTTTTCCTCAAATTTTACGAGTTGGAATAAAACTCCTTCAGCTGTATATCTAGGTATAAATATTCAATAAATGTCTTGGTTTGATTATTCCGTAAAAGTATTAAAGAGACGATACGAAACAGAAGTTCCATAAAAACATAACCAGTTCGGGTAAATATTTATCTTCTAAAAAAGTCGACAAGAGCTGGGAACATAAAAAATCTGTCTGAGTTCACAACAGGCCCCCGGTGGTGCGGTCCACTACTGATCAGGGTTAATTAATGGCAATAATATTGTGATAAAAAAACACTTTTATATAAATGACTAAAAATAAGATTTTTACCGGCCACGGTGCTAAGATCCATCGCAGTTTATGCGTATACCAATAAATTTGATCCTGATCGCATCATTTGCCTTTCAGCTATTACAGTGTAAATATGTCCACTCTACCACTTGTACCAAGTAGAAACAAATGAAGAAATGATCCGATTTATCTAGTCAAAGGTAAAGAGTGGCTGAAAATCATTGTAGACTATATGGAGCCGGAAAAGTATGATGCACAAAAAGGAAGCAGGATGTCCGTCAACCATCACCATCTCTTCTTCTTCTTCATCAGCCTTTGTCTTTCCACTGTTGGATATAGGCCTCTTCCTTCTCTTTCTATCCTTCCTTATTCTGTGCTAATTGTAGCCATTTCTTTCCCCCCACAGCGGCTATATCATCGGCCCATCCCTTTTGAGGTCTTCCGATGCCTCTTTTATTCTCTTAAGGTCTCCATTTCAGAACTCTTGGAGGCCATCTTGCAGCATCCTGCCTTGCAAAGTGTCCTGCCCATTGCCATTTTAGCTTCGCTACACGATCCATAATATCCACTACTCTCCACTACTCTAGTTTTGCGCCTAATTTCATCATTTCTAATTCTTTATCTTAGGCTTACTCCAAGCATCGATCTCTTCATGGATAGTTGCGTGCATTTGAGATTTTCTACACTTTTCTTTGTAAGGACCATAGGGACAGTAGCGTCTGACCCATAATGAGCGGCTACAAACAGCTTCTGTTACTTATGTTAAGGGCGGCTGATTTAAAACTCACCAACCCGTCTGGCAAGCGTGGTGTTTTAATTCCAAACACCTTCCAAAATGAACCATCACCATATACGACAAAAATCATAAAGCCTTAAAGGTGGTTCTGGCGAATATGCGAGTTGGCGAGATAGCGTCTTTGAACTTATGGTTTGCCCATTTAATCATCCACAATTTACCTGGCTTCTGTAAAGTCTACGCAGATTTTCACTGAATTAGACAAGCAGAAAGTGGTGGAAAAGTGGCTTCGCGACCAACCTAAAACTTTCTTCTCTGAAGAAATACGCAAACTTGTCGACAGTTGAACCGAGTGCACTAAAAAAGGATGTGTCTGTGGAAAATGATGTACATATAACACCCCTCCTACCTTTGTGTAAATAAATTGTAGAAAAAATGGTGTAGATAATGAAGACTTGCCCACGGACATCTTTCTATGTTCCTACTCTTTACCCTTTTGTTGAACAATTAATCCATAAAAAAGTACCACCGGTATTCGAACCCGCAACATTATAAAACTGCAGACTGAATATACGACGCGAGTGTTGATAACAACAATAAGATATTCTTAGAAGACTCGGCATAGCCGAGTAAACCAGATATTGGAACATGGTTCTGTTTGAAGTTTCAACAATCAATGAGCTTGTATTAGAAGGTGTATGAATGAAAGAAGAATACTCCATCCTCTTTGCTCAAACTCACGGGGAAATAACTTGAAGGTAAGTTAGTTAAATAGTCTTAAAAATTGTTAAATGATTTGGATCTATGTATATATTTTACTTTTTTAAAGATAATTTTCTATCCGTTAAAAGTAACTGAATCGTTTGTAGCATTATTTTTTTAATATAATCTGGCTGCCTATGTATAATTTGATAGAATATATAATTTGATTTTTTCCTTAAAAAATATATTATTTGTTTTTTTTTATTCATTTTCCAATTACACTTCGAAGGTCTTGATCATATGGTCCCGAACCCTCCAGTGTTACGAAAAATAGACATCAAAGAACGGAACCGATTGTGATCTTCTATTAAAAAGAGAATCATTTGGTGTTGTGTTGTACCATTTAGTTCGGCGACGGGTTTTAAAGCATAAAATGGTTCTTGATCAATAACCGTCTCCGTATCTAGACGATCCTATTGAAGAAATGACTTCATTCAACGTTGTCAATACCTGGTGAAATATAAATTGAGAATGATAAGATTTTTATGTATTTTAAGATTTAATCAGTTTATTTTGCCAATAATGGCGAAGTTAGAGAAGTTATTTCCTGTATTATTTAACGTAATCAATATTTAACACCCATGAAATTCTCCAATGATGTTACGACGAATTTTAAAATGTAAATTTTCCTAACTATTATGACTTAAGTTTTTTAAACTTTTGTTTGCATGAATTATTTTTATGAACTATGTGGATGTGTTTCTTTATAATAAATATAGATAATACAGCCTACATACACAGTTTGTTGCCATTCATCCATATCACATAGCAACATAAAACAAACATACATTGACATACAAGAAAACATACATCTCCAGTCCATCGGGTGCGCGTATAATGCAAAACTATGCGTTATCGCATCAAAATGAGTAAATTTCGCTATTAGATATTTAAATTTATACAATTTTTATCAATTAATACTATCCCGTTATTATCAACGGGTCAATTAATAATATATTAAATTATTTTCAATGGAAATGACATCTTTATTTGAGGATTTAGTAGAAGTCTGTTATGGGGGTGAAATTATGAAACAGAACTTCGAAAACTTAGCATAATCAATATATTTTTGCCAGAATATGGATGATTATTATGCTCTAAAGTAACACGATAACACGTTTTAATTTGCCTCCCAAAGCGACGTTGGGAGGCAAATTAAAACACTGGAAATTAATTAAGTTTAATTTATTATCGAAAAAGTCACTGGACACGAGTTAAATTGTGGTACCGATCTTAATTTTATAGTCGCTAAATCTCTTCCGATTATTACACGCACTTATTATTGTACTGTTCCTTAATTCGCACTAATTAACGCTATTACTATCACTTAGATCATTTCTCGTAAATTCCATTCAATGTTCGCTCGTAGAATCTACTCGCCCCGGTATTCTTCCTTTATTCCATTGGTATCCCTGGTAGTTATACAGCGATCGGCCGCTTACAAATATCGCGTATTGTAATATCACGAATCCCTTATCACACTGTTTTATGCTACGGAGATGTCGTGCTTGTTGTCGTCACGAAATGAATTGACAGACTCCGCGTTGCGTGACGCCTTTTAGAAATAAATTCCTTCGAAAGGTTTATTCTAGAGATAACGAGAAGCTTGTAGAGAGTTCTAGACTTTTCCAATGTAATATTTTAAGACGTCATGGAATGTAACAAAACCTTAGAGATAGAGAACGCGGTCACACATGACTGACTCTGCATTGCGTGCATAATATTCGAGTGTTTGCGGTTACGGATGACTGACCCCGTGTTGTGTGACGCCATTGTATTTTTATCAGCTTTCAGTAGATTCACCGTCTCGCTACAATTCATATGTATGGATTTTAAAAGGATAATTTGTATTAATTAATGTTTTTCTATTGTTTCAGGTGAGTTCAATGAAAATGCTGCTTTAAAATTGGCGAATCAGTAAGTATGTTTTGAAATGATGTTTTAGATTATAAATTTAAATAACATGGATTTCTCCACATTTTCATCGCATAGTCTTCCATTCAATTTTATTTTAAATTTATGGAGGTGGGTATTTCAATCTACGGCTCATGATTATTTCAACATTATAATTAATTAATATTTTACCCTTGTAGGTACCTATAGGAACACGTGTTCGTAATTGGATAATCAAAAATAAATATCACGTTTCTAATTGTGAGAAATATCTTTCAAAAGGCATCACACAATATAAAGTGTAAAATATATTTACCTTCATTTCTCTAATTTTAATTCATTTGAATTATAATATTATGTAATTATTATCAAATATTATGAAATATATTTTGCAGATTTCTCAGACTTAATTTGTGTACTTAAAATATCAATATAACTAAAAAATATTGGATGGGTATAAAAGAACTTGGGCAAACATGCTTCTCTAGCTTTTAGTGCGATGTTATAAGTAGCCAATAGAATTAAATCATTTCCTTACGTTTCATGTGGAGGTAGGCAGATATTTTATTTTAATTGACGATATAAACAGAGACATTGACAATACACAAATTTAATAAAAGTAAAAAAAAAACGATTGTCAATTTATGCACTTATATTAAAAAGAAATGCACATCAGTAAAATAGAAATAATTTAAAAACACTCAAAACAGACATTTATCGTAATAATAATTATTCAAGTAAAAAAATTTAAAAATACTTTATAATAAGAGATAATGTTGGGCTACACTGTTATGTTCTGATATCGAATTCTCATGCATCCTCGTCGATTGTCAAGACTTCTTACAAGATCATTTTCCATCCAGGTACTCGCGTTTGTATCCACATTTTTTCATTCATTATTCATATATTTTTTCATTCGTTCATTCCACTCGACCATATCACATTAGCTAACTTTTCATAATTCTAAAATTTTTTGCTTAGCACTATATTAAGATCAGCAATAAATTTATCCTTATTTTTCATTACTCACTCTCTTTAACCTCAAGCCTTTACCACTTTAAAGATCCCAATCCTTATCATTTAATAACCCTATGACCTAAACTAAGCACTGTGCTAATACCAGCATCGGATTCACTTTTATTTTTGATTCTATGCTCACATTCTTTTCATATCCCCATATTTTTTAATCCCTTTTATATTCCCGTCCACTATGCAATCCATCGCTGGATTTACATTCATTCTTTATATGTTCATTATTTATTATTTTATAAATGAAATAAACACGTTAACTTAGTATAAAACCACTCTTTATTAGTTGATATACCAACCGATTTCGCTTTACTAAAAATTCATCAGGGCACTGTTAAGAACTAAACAATAAATACAAAGAAACGCACATATATAACATAATAAGGGAGACAATATATAAATTACATAGAAAAAAAAGAGAGACAAAATATTCAAGTACATAAGAAACAGACAAAATATAAAATTACACAAGGACATTAAGGACTATCGGATAAATAAAGAATATCACTATTAGTAATAATGCATTTTTTTATTTTAAGAGCTTCTACGTTATGTAAGTACAAAACCATTTTCATAAAGAATACATACACCTGTGTTATTACAAAATGAATGATTTTTATCAATCAGGTGGTTGGCAAATTTTTATTTTATCCTTCATACGTATCTACCACAAATATGTCTGAGCGACCTTATTTCCACTGCATTTATTTTTTCACTTTCACAACCCTCTTACGCATTTTTTACACCCTTATCTTAAGTTCTAGTCTCTGAATTTGTGTACCTTTGAAGCCAGCCTTGTATATTAAACAGGCGCACGGGGACTGGCATTCTAAAAAGCGCAACTAATAAACCGAACGTTCATAGCATTTCTCCTTAGAGGAAATAATTTCGCTTATGATTTGTGCACTTGTACCGTTTGAGAACACACTCCACCGCATTCAATTCTCTCATCGCTACTTTCCTCGTGTGTGATCTAATGGGTACCCATTAAGCCAAGCATTCTATTCTAGCGCTCTTCAGTAAAGCCATGATAGTACAATTGCACCCAGTAATATCTTGAACTTTAATTTGCTATTTTCCTCAAACATGCTATTGTTACCAGTTCAACCCGATGCCTTAAAGCTTTAAACCATGCAAAGAAAATAGCTTATCCCAATTGAAGACTGCTTAATATCATAATTTTGAAAATAATATTCATCTGTATATCTAATGTACACGGATCTGTAAATAAACTAATTCTTCTTCAGCATCAACTATTTTGCGCCGGTTATTAATTACGTCACTGCTGATTCTACAAGTCCATTTCTTGTGCATAAGTCATTTTCGAAGACCAGAATAGTCTCTACTTGACGACAATCGTCTTAAAAATATCAACAATCGATGTTTTTTTAAAGAAATTATATGATAAAAAATATCTATCAATCGAAAATGGATATATGGTCATCACCAAGATTCAATCCAGGAATTTTATGCATATGCAATAATAAAAGTTACTTATTTTCATTTATACATTTTCTAGGTAAGATATATATTTTTTCCCATCGAAAGCGTTTTTGTTTTATTTTATGCCAAGTTCTTTCGATGATTTTCCTGTCTCAGTTCGATACCCAAACCTGTATCGTTACATAGGTGGTTCCTCGTAGGCATGACACTGGCTTCCTGTACCGAGAGGTTCGGGTTCGATTCCCGGTGATGTCACAATACATGCGAGTGATTAACTCAAGCCTGGAGTGTTTTTGTGACGTGTTTCACTTCAGCAATTGGGCCCCATGGGCTGTTGTAGCTTAAAAAAAAACTTTCACTATATTGTCGAGATACGTCTTTATATAATAATAAAGATAAATTATAGGAGTCTCGCACAGACGAAGCTATTTATATAAGAAACGTATATGGAAGTCTTTTATACGATGGCTCAGGGTTTACAACCTATTTGAGCTGGCTTAGGTTCACCAATTCCATTGTAAGAATATTTTTAATTATCAATTTTTTTAAAGTTGTATATACGAGTATGTTCCAAATTGAAACCGTATATTTGAAGGGACTATGCTAGAGACACCTCTAGTCTTTCTTATGAAGTAGTTTACATAGATTTCGCAGCTGGTAATGATACCTCTATATTTTTAATGTAGAGTATTAAGCAATATTATTTTTAATGTATATATAATAGCCAGTGTTTATAAGATCAACTGTTTAAGAATCTTTATATGTATCTACTGTGTGTGCGTGTACAGGAATACTTAACTCACTATTTAGGCATGCCCTTGGATTTTTCAGTATATTCTCGTTCTTAAATGCGTTCGTTCCTTAATCTTGTTCGTCACTCAACTCTGCTGTTCTCCTTCTTCTTTCCCGACTTGAGAACTTCGGTACAAATATCCTCGAGCATTCCTCCAACAATTGCAATCGAAGAAACTTAAGTTGAATTAATAAACGAGAATAAATCACGAAACCAAGTTTGCCGAGTGTCTATTTTTCACATCGCCTTCAAAACTAAAACAATCAAAAATATATCACGTGACTACTTTCTCCCCCGAACATCCCCCACCCCCTTCACCCCCGAGGATGATACAAGGTGTAACGGTTCAGGTGCGATAAACTTCTAATATTGATTTATTTACTGAAGGCGAAAAGACAAATTGCGCTGGTATTTTCAAACAAAAAGTCAATAACAATATATCAGTCAAATAAATTTTTAAATACATTTTAGTTTATATATTTTTTATTATCTTGTACATTTTTATGCTGATTGTAGGGGATGTTTTTATTTTGATTGTTTTAAAATATTTATTCAAAGATTTCATACAATATGTGGCGGCACACTACCGCCATCTATGAAAATAAATAAAAATATATAATTGACCAAACACATTTCTAAACAAAATGCGTATGTAGATATACAGTACCTACCTAGTGCGGCAAAATTCAATAATAAATAATTGCACATACATTTTCTGTACTTTTATTTACTAATTAATATATATATATATAGGTATCAGCTTTTTAAAATTTTGACGTTAAATTCTCTATTGCTGCTCAATTGATATGTTTAATTGTGAGATGTCAAATGTTACACATCATATGCGACTACTGTAAGGCTCGCTCATTTTTTTTTCATCAAAAATCCTTTATGTTTCTAACCTCTCTGGGTAGATAGAGGTTATATATTTTATTTTCAATGAGTAAATATCAGGTTTCGGCAGCCTATTTAAGGAAGCCATCGTGTATTTCAATATCCTTTGACCCGAACGAGTTTTCCGATATCACCTCAGTTTCTACCCTTGTATAAACAATTTCCCGGATCTCGCCCCTCCAGGAGATTAAGGACGGGCCCCTCGCCCACCTGAAAGATCCAGTTATTCAGTATAATGAAGGTTAAGGGTAGTAGTTCGGTTTAAGGGTTTGGACCATTTACAACGTCTAACTAAATGAAAGCAATACTGATAATATAAACAATACATTTGTACGCTCCGTTTGTTTCATTGCGAAAAAAATATATACTGTTTAGAAATATCAAAACGGTGATAAACTTTTTATGCTTTGTGCAGAGATAAAATATTTCTTACTGATCTGGTGGTAACGGCTTCATTTTTTAAAAATCCGGTTGTTAATCGATTCCATTTGATTGCCTTTGTTCAGCTTGTAATAGGCTTCCACAATAGTAAATTAATAATACAAGGATGTTGATATATGCAGTAAACGAGCTGAATTGGTAATATAATACGAAGCTATTTTTATAAGATTAACTGGGTATGGTAAGTCTTTTTGGGCATTCATAGGGCTTACGACCTATAACTGAGCACTTACACAATATACTTCACCAATTTCATATATGATAGACTACAACATTTTTATTTTTTTTGTATACTGTATGTGTTTAATTTTCATACTTTGCTCTATATGTGAGTTGTATTTTTACTCTCGCTACCTGGTGGTGGTGTTTAAGGGCGGTTTTCCCCGCTCCACCCCAACTCAACATCGCGTAATTTAGAACAGGTTGGCAAAGAAGCAAATATATATTCTTTAGAATTTGCTTCACTAGGACATTTCTAAGACTTCTGAAGATGAAAGCCAGCTTTCATAATCTATTAGAGTTTTTTCAATATGGATGGTCCAATTTAAGTATTGGTCGATCCATATTCCAAGATATTTAATTCTCTAAACTCTCTCTATCTCCTTGCATTTGCATATTGGGTTACAAAGGGATTGTGTAGTGTTAGAGTTGCAGTTGTGTAGAAACAGCAAATTATCGAGATTAGAGGAACGTGACTTCTTAATACTAAAGCATATGTATTTGGTTTTGTCAATGATCAACGTTAGAAGATTCATATCGAGCCACGATCTAACCTTCGTCAGTCCAGAACCAGCATTTCCATAAGCTTCATCCTACGTACTCCCTTGAAACAAAAGGGCGGCGTCATCTGCAAATGTAACCATTTTTTTCGTTATTTACTATCTGATTGTGCCAGGTATTTCCCGGATGCCCTTTATTCCTGTTACCTTCAACACTTGTCTCATATAATTCTTAACCATCCTTTCCTCGCTCGTACCTTTTACATGACCAAAAATTTAAATTTGGTTTTTTAATCTCTGTTATATTAATTTTTAAAGGGAGATTATTGAACAATTTTATACCCATGTAATCATCGTTAATTACACAAAATCATCAAATATGAAAAGCACAAAAAATAAATAAAAAAGGATATTCAAATTTCAAAACACAACAAACGTTATTATAAAACTCCTGCAAATGAAATTTTTACAAAAATTGTGGTGTATAAATCATCTAATGTTATTATTATCGTTGTCGTCCAATCTCGCATGACCAAACCGCTGGGCCTGACCGTTACCAATGGGGAAATCCGGTCGTGTATCTGCCTGTAATAATATTATTTGTTAATCCGGCTTAATGTTTTACACTAATACAATAAAAAGGCTAAGTTATAAGTTTCCCAATCCTTACATTTAAATGTAAAGCCTTTTTGTGTCCGTCTACTTAACGATACTCTCCGCCCACGGCTGTCGCCCGCAGGTCCGGGCCGCTACATCCGGCGATATCCGGTTGTCTCTGCTGGTAATAGTATTGTTTGTTAATCCTCCCCAACGGGTTGCTAAATAAAAAGGCTCGATTATAAGTTTTTCAATCCTTTCGTTTAACTCAGGGCTGTCCAAACATCAGTAATCCGAGGGCCATATTATTTTTTTATATAATTCTGTATAGTACATTATATTAGATTATTTTGAAAGTTCTGTTAGTTAGGTTTAGCTAGCAACTCCAACATTTCGTAAGTAAGAGAAGTCATGGTGCTTATAAAGGTCATATATAATATTCTGTTATTTGTTCAAATGGTTGGTATTATGTGTATTTATTTATATGGTATAAAGATTGTAGAAAAATAAGTATTTATTTATATGATACGATAGCAAAAATGAAATTTAGGATACTTTGATTTTTGGCAGGTAATGAATACAATATATTTATCTTAAAAATAAGCAGCGTCAATCAAGAATCAATTGGGAAATAAAATCGATTTACTATAGCTGTCTATCTTACTCTATCTATGAAAAAGGTATCTATGAAAAATAACTCCAAAATAGGCACCTTTTCCTTAAATTTAGTCAAGCTTTTAGGAAAAATGTCATCTTATTAATGATGATTAATTTACGAGTAAATGTGTCATTTTTTCGTAGTAGAAAATATGTAATATTTAAAAGAAATTATGATTAACTTTATGGAAGGCTATTTTAATTAACTTTTTAGAAAAACTATGAAAAAACAACGTCGTTTTCTTTGCACTTTATCATTTCAATTGATTAAATTAAAATTATAACGTTTTTGGTGCGTATCGCACCATCTTCAGTAATAAACTGTTTATTACTGAAGATGGTGGTTTTTTACTGAAGATGGTGCGATACGCACCGAAAACGTTATAATTTTAATTTAATTAGTTAAAGTGCAACGGATTTTTTTATTTCTGTCGAAACCAATTTCATTGTGCACCCCTATTATCACTTATAAGAATCCACGTCCCAGCAAGAGCTACTCTTCCACATTCCTGTTGCTCATACCAATTCCGGATTACACTCACCCATAGTGGGAATGTACCGAGTTTACAAAGATTGTTCACCGATATTGACATCTATCATGTGTCTCTATACCGCCTAAGATCACAAGTGAACATGATTCTGCGTCGCAACACTGAATTCATATAATAAATATAGATATAAATATAAATTCATATAATAAATATAGATATAAATATAGATTAAATAATAAATATAGATTCAACGCTGCGATGCAAGATATAAATAAAGTTAGACTTACTTTAATATGTTATATTTAATATTGTTATTTAACTTATCATGTTTCATTCACTACTGTTACTACTAATGTCTCTTTTTTTAATTTACTTATATTATTATTGTGTATTACTTTAAAATTATTTTTATGGAAATATGTTAGAATATAAGTTAATAAGTTCATTACTCTCTATTTACACTCTCATACATTTATACACATCATTTTCTTATATCTGTTAATATTTTCAAACAAATAAATAAATAACAAAAAATAAATAAAAAGGTTAAGGTTGTAGGGACCCGTGGGGACATATACATCGGCAAGAAGAGCAGGACTTGATTTGATAATTAATAATTTTGAAAAAGTGTGTACGACTATAACACTGAGGCAAACGTATGCATGAAATGGCAAAGGACGTGTAGGTAATCACAAGATAATGTATAGAAGTATCAATGCCACCAGAATCCTTCTATCCGATGAATGCAAGATGTGACATAAATATATATTTCTGCATTTGATTTTCAAGTTGTATATATCAGATCTCACGTTGTATCATAGAAGAGTGGGTATATTTGAATGACAAAAAAGCAGAAAATCAAAACCCTCAGGCGGACCGCGTTTTGCACAGCCCTTATTTAAATATACAGCCTTTCTCTGTCCCTCTCCCCCCGCGTTTGACTCCGGAACCCCTCCTCCGGTCAAACTTTGAACTCCTTGTTTTCCGCCGTAAAAAATCTTGTCTTTATTTCATTACTGATTTGAATTTGGATGAGGATCCGAGCGTGATTTTAATTGGATTTTTTTCACGGAATCTTCGCTTAATTAACATAAAAGTCGTTTAGTTTCAGCTTTTTTTCTTATCGCGCTAAAGTTAAAGGCAACAGGGCGGGATGGCGAGGCCCTTATTCTTATCCCGTGTATTACCAAACTTCTCTTAAACTTTTAATTCGTTTTTCTGTTTTATCATTCTCATTGAATTTCTCCGTATTTTGGAATATTGTATTTTATCTGTCTGTGTGGAGAAATAATTTTAAATTGTTTTTTTAGCAACTTTGCCAATAATTTAATTTAAAAGTACCTACACGTGTTTCGCAAATAAAATATTTTTTTCTCAAATTATTTTTTGTTTTGTTTTGTCATAGAATATGTTATTTCAGCGGGCCCAGAAGTAAAATTTGTATTGTTTCAGTATAAGTTAGAAAATGTTGTAATATTCACATAAACTGTGTTTTATTTTTATCTTTAGCATTATTAAAATAATTTCCAGATGCCCTCTAAATCTTTTGGAAATCATATAGATTAATGAAATAAAAATTAACTAAATATTACTTATTTTAAGGCTTATCTATATAAAATCAAACAATCGAAAAAAAGCTCTTTACCGACAGTAGAAACGGTAATGACTTCTTTTTTTAATGTAATATTCGTGCATCTATCTGATTTATCTAAATGTTCAATTTTAAACTATGTTTTGAAATTTGACAAATAAAATATATATTTTAAAAAAATATAATTATTGCAGATATTGATTAAGGCATTCTGTTAATAAAATGGACTGATAATCCTGGCTACCTAGCGGTTATACTTAAATATTTTTTGAAACACTAGGGGTTCTCTACCAGAATTATAAACTTAATTTCATCTCTGCAATACAGATATATTAAATGTCGAAAATAAGTCGAAGATCTCCTACGTGTTCACATTTACAGGGCAATTCTAAGATAACGAATTGAAATTAGAAATGTTTTCAAATTAGAATACTATTATTAATTTGAGGTGCTTGTTGGTCTCGTGGTTAAGACATTTGCCTACAAATCCAGTGGTCATAGGTTCGAGCTTGATTCCAAACCATGTCATGTTTTTCGTAGCACAGCCGCATTTCTATTTAAAAAATTACAATATTTTTAACCTCTTTATTTAGAAGAGTGGGGGATGATTTAGGGAGGTTCATTTCCAATTTTTAATGGGAATTTTGATGGCAGGGATGAACTGTTAGGGAATGTTTGTGTTTTTTTAGTGCGGAATATGAAATTGTTAAATAGAAGAGTCCGAGTCGTTTTAATTTAATAAACAAATTTTAAATTTAACAGAATACACGACGTGAAATCACAAGCAAACGGAGTAAGGCGAAGAAGATAGAACCAAAGAATACGGTTAAGAAATGGGTGTGCAATGTCTGCGGCGAGAACAGCCTGTAATATCATCATAACTGGCAGGCGGGAACAGTCTCATATTGTTTTCTTGCCAAATTGCAGCCATTTTGATCAAGAGAGACCCTTTTGGAGGTTTCGGGCGAGCGGCTGCATACATATAGCCTTCAAGTGGCCGCGGCACCAAATACAGGCTGTCATCTGAACCATTTTGATACATTCATTTTAATAATCAATAACTGACTAACTTTGGACGTGTTGTTAGATGAAATGACTGTTTTCCATCATAGAGCATGGCATGGGGAGGAGTGACTCCAGCTATTTTAACTCAGAAAACCGTTACAATAACTGGAATGAAACAGTTTTCAATATTTGCTCAATTTCAATTCAATTTGAACAATTTGGTCTCCTCGTTACGAAATCAGACTTTCACAAAAATTCTGAATTTCAAAAATCACGTCCACTTCGATAACTACTCTTGTAGACAGGCGAACGATAAGCGCTAAGAAATATCTTTACAAAATACTTAATAATCACATAGATTCACCTGAAATTTTAAACTCGATACATTTTAATGTCCCGCAGAGACGAACAAGAGCACCACGCTTTTTCTACTAAAATCATTGGAGAACTAACTACGGCAAAAACTGTATTATAAACCTTGTTCTAGATATCTATGACACGGCCTTTGCAGAACTTTATATTTAACATTTAAGTTTTGAGCAGTTCACAAAATCCGTTACTAATAAGCTCACGAGTTGACGTATTTCCTCTCACACATGTGAACACGCACACATACACACGGACACATGAAACACACAAATACACACACACACACTTACACACATAAGCTTACTATTTGACACTTTTTTTATCGACCCTTGTACATTACTTTTTCTTTTCTTTTAATTAATTGGCCCAAGGCTCTGTATATCAACAACTGTTTTTATTACTTTTTAAGATTGTGTGTATATATTATTAAATTCTTTCTGCTTTCTTTTTTGCGTTTATACTTCTTTACGATTGTTATTTGTTACTATCTATTACATAAATATCAAATGAGAATAACTGCCACACAATAGGTTTTACCTAGTGTGGCAGTTATTAGTAACTTATATTAAAACAATTGTAAAGTAAACAATAAAAAAAGTCATCATCAGACGAAATATTCAATAAATTCGTTGTTTTCAATATTATACAAATATATATAATACTTTAATACTACTCTGAAATTAACACTCAAATACAAAAATACATATTTTAAAATGTCCCAAATGACGCTTTTTCATCCAGTGTTCATATTCGCGTCGCTTTTCGTTACGTTCTAGGAGAACAAAGTTAGTCATATTTTCATAGCAAAAGCGTTTACATTTGTTCAAAAATAGTGAGAATATTGATATGACACGTTTTACAAAAGATGAGCCATGAATACGGCAAATTTTTTTCGACATTCGACCCAAAGTGTAAACAATATTTTCTCTTCAAAATTGAATGCAGAAGAACCAATTTATTGTTTGAGAGGTCTTCTTCATCCTTGCACTGTCTTTATGTTCTACCATTTTAATTTTCAGAGACACATTTCTCCTTATGAGGGCATTATCTATCTAAATATTTTACTTTCAACAACTTGTATTTATATGAAAGAATAATACTTAAATAAATTATTTTCATATATATACATGTTGAATGTAAAATATTTAGATTGATAATGCCCTCATAAGGCGAAACGCGTCTCGTATGTTAAGGTATATATTAAATGCACAGGAATTTATACAAAAGCACTAGATTGATTTATAATATTTCATTAGATACACATTCGTTCACCCGGAGTCTTCATACTCACCACATTTCAAACTCCCTCGTCATAGTCATCACCAATAACTATGAACTCCTACATTTTTAATACGCGAGGGTGGCAAACGGTGGTCCAGCCCCCAAGGAGGGTCCGTACGGCAAATAGCGCATAAACCAGGCTGTTTTTGCCTACGTGTGTTCCACCATTCCTCGCTTGGTATGCGGGGAATATTCTCGTGCATAAGTTGCAGAAAGGAATATGGCATTCGTGGATTGTGAATGCATTGAAACTATGCAGTTTTTTACATTGCTCGTCAAATTTTTGACCGATCTGAAGTCCTATATCTCACCTACGTTCACTATCTAGACAATGTCACCTTAGTTCTTTGGCATTTAGAAATGCATTTTATATCCAAGACGTTAATATTACAAGATTTGTTTGTCACCATTTTTTTATTATAATTATTTTTTATCTTACCTAATTTAATTGAAAAATTTTCATATTAGAGTATGTATATTTACACCATTTAACATTCAGTAAGTGGTGTAAAATCAACAATTTTCAAAGTGTTAATTCATACATGAAAAATAATAAAAAAAATTATGATAAGTTTGCCCGTGTTTATATTTACATTTTTACATTTTTGACGGGATAAATGATTAAAAAATAACTTCTTCTGCAAATGTAGCAAATTTATTTTGCGGTAACATAATTATAATTAATATAAATTAACTTTGTTTAAACCACTTATTTATTGAAAAAAATCAACATGTTTCAAAGCCAATGGCTTCTTCATCAGGAAAACAAAAATAATATTTAAAAAACGAAGTATAGATCAAAATATTAAAAAGTTATATATGGAAAATAATAATATAAAGTACCTAATTAATATGAAAATAAATTTAAAAGATAACTATTTGCAAAAAGGACCTGATTATTTATAATATAATTATATAATCAGGTCCTTTTTGCAAATAGTTATCTTTTAAATTTATTTTAATATTAATTAGGTACTTTATATTATTATTTTCCATATATAACTTTTTAATAATTTGATCTGTACTTCGATTTTTAAATATTATTTTTGTTTTCCTGATGAAGAAGCCATTGGCTTTAAAACATGTTGATTTTTTTCAATAAATAAGTGGTTTAAACAAAGTTAATTTATATTAATTATGATTAAAAAATACATAGTTTTTTAAACTTATAAAGTCTGTTAGACAATGTCAATATTTATACAACAACATATATTAAAGTTGAAGGTTAGAAAATTACTTATTTATTGTGATATATGTTTAATCAATTTCGTTTTCAAATCAAAATTTAACGTCTATTATATATCTGAGGAATTATATTTGTGGGGTATAAAGCAAAAGCATCAATACCCAAAAAAATTTTTAAATGTTTTGAATGCAGTCACCAAGGATTACTCATTTAAAATGTATCTACTGAATTATAGATTTAATGTATCTCAAATCATGTTTTCTATAAATTTATAGGCTGCGTTTCCTATAAAATCTCGAATTCAGCATATTATAAAATAATAATCCTCGATGACGGCATTCAATTTTTTTTTGGACATTGCTGATTATGCTTTTATACCCCGCGTTTGATATATGATGTCCATAATGGCAAATGCATGAAATAATTTAAATTTTTAAAAACGAATACGGTGGTGCAATAGAAAACACCTCTATTTAATATCGGTACAAAATATTAACATCCGCAAATTTACGAATTTACTAGATAATTATAATTATATAGTTATGTACCGACAAAATGCACGTTGGTAATCGATGCTAGTAAAGCAAAAATCACCATACAGTTCAATCCAAGCGTTCGTGCGAAAGTAGAGAGAAATGATTGAAATAATTTGTCGATCTTCCAGCATTGAGATGAAGGTTGCGACGGGAGATGCGCAGCGCCCCTCATCAACCCCGAATTTCTTTTTTCGGAAAAGGTTCGAATCTCGAAATCAACGGGTCGCAAAAATGAGATATTACTTTATTCATTTCCCTTTCTTTCGTTTCTCATCCAATTTCGGCTGAAAATATATTCGGGAATAAGCGGTCGCGCGAACGCCAACCCTTTGAGTAGTCGAGAAACGGTTTGAATTTAAGTATGGAGAAATCCTTTCAAACCACCTCTTTCTTTTTTCACCCCGAGCGGGGCTCCTCCGTCAGCGTGACAGACGTTGAGGAATATCTCTGAATAAATCAGGGAAATGTGGAAAAAATTATATAGCTGTAAATGCGTGAGGGGCGGGCAAATGTTATTGTCGTGTACAGCCGCCCCTGCGCTGAGCCGCTGAGCCCTCCAGCGCTCGGATGCTGCGACTTCTGCTTTCCAAAACACCGCTCGTGAACGAAGGCACACTTCAAAAATCACCCGATTTCAAAAAATTCTGAAAACTTCAAATTTAAAAAAAATACCAATCGCAAATAAGTAACCAATCGTGTGGTGATCGCTTTGCACTTAACTTGTCCGCTGTCCGATTTTCTGTACGACTTTTTAATATTAAAAATATGCGGCTAACACAAAACTACATAATTTTAAAAAATTAACGGGAAAACCACGACCTTATAGCCCTAATATTCAGATTGTAATGGTTTGCAACAATAACAAAACTATAGTCTCAAAGTTGTATTAAAAAAATAAGTCAGATTCTTGAGTTAAATGCGAAATATTTCTTTACGAAAAAGCCTCAAGGCTGGACATTCACTGCAACTGCATATTTCGGCATATTTTAATTTTTCATTTTCAGCTATACTAAATTTTTTTACAACAATAACTTTAAAATCTTATTGATTTTAAACATTTATTGACATTTTTCATACTTTGGAATTTTTCAGAGCAAAACAAAATCTGATTTTATCACTAAACCATTTCCATATTTGTTTCAAAATTCGCTCAATCATTTCATTTACTCTCCTGTAAAGTGCACTAGCGCCCTTTTGGCTGTCAACTCCGATTTATTTTAAGTAATATGGTTCAATACATTCTATATAATTTTTCAGCTTCGATGTAATATCATTGTTGCACCGTTATGTTATAATAAAAATTACGTAAACCTTTTCGCGATTCTTACATTTAAACAATTTCTCGTAATATTATTTTGAGAGTTGCCTTTTTATACTAATTTACTTAGCTACTGTATTTTCTTTGTAAGGTCAATACAGATCATCATGTTTCTTGGCCATATGGAAAGAATTCAACATTTGATAATCACAATAAAATTACAGAAATTATGCGTTTTTGATGTAATTTTTTTCTCAAAAATGTTAGAGTTAACTCAGATTATCAAAAACACCGTCACACGGAATCGCGTTACTTTTCCAGGGCGGTAAATATTTCTGACTGCAAGTTTTGTTCGAGGACGAGAAAGATGTGTGCAATAACTTGCCAATCCTTTTGTATTTATTGTACATTCATATTTTACGTACGCCCATGTTATATGAATGTTATTTAATGGCTGTCTGACGTTTTGAAGTTTTTCCGATTTTCCCGCACCTAGGCTACGCTGTGAGCGTGGGTTTTAGCTTTTGCTTCCCACGGCTTGTGTATCAATCTTTCCCAAATTGGGGTAATCTTTTTTGGTACAGCTCATCGCGCAGCATCCCCGAAACAGGAATACAGGCGACGTGTTATTACTGGAAGACTGAATGAATTTTAACTGAATTTGATAAATGGATGGACTTCTTTTCGTTATTTTGAAATATATATTTATTGTTAAATAATAATAATTTTTAACGACCCTTTTGTATAATCCGAGCCGCAACTATCATACTAGGACAAAAATGTTCTTGTTGTGATTCCAGCCTAATTTAGGCGAGTTACGGACAGACACGCATTCTAAATTATGATTGTTGATTAAAGCAACAAATATGCAGTTAATTCAGTACTTCGTTAACAATTTATTGTGAATAACACAAAATAATATTTTTTATTTTTTATTTTCAATGGTTTTATTTTTAAGTATAATTATCACATGTTTCGGAGGCTCATTTTTCATGTGAGTGTAAACTGAAATGTGCGGGATTGAGTGTCTGGTGTGTGGGTTGCGGGTCCAGGTGTTGAGAGAAAGGGACCAAAGTGAAGGGTTGTATTCCTTCACTTCACTTCTTCTCGTGTTTCATAACATGTTTCGTGTCTCACAAAAGTTCCAGAGGTTTCCAAAACATGTATATATAGATACTCTAAAATAAAACCAGTAAATTTTTTTTTTGTTGAAATGGAGTTCTACAAAGTAAAAAGGACCACATATTATTTAAAAAATCTTATTCTGCATCGTAGATAATTAATTATATTTACATTATAAATATAATTATGCTACCTTTTTTGTTGAAGCTATTTTTGATATGGAAAAGTAGGTATGCAAGTACTTTTGGGTGTTTGCAGGGCTTACGACCCATCGAACTGCCGGCTTAATTAAGTAATCACTTTCAGATTAAGTAAGCACATTTTATTTTTAAAAATTCTTATTTTGCATCGTAGGTAATTTTATATTAAAAAAATATAATTATATTACATTTCTCGAGAGTGGCAGAACCTCTCATCGACAGATGCAGTATTGAACTAAATACATTTAGATATAAAAAAAACATGAAATTAGTGGAAATACATACATTTATTTAATTGGGTACTGACAAAAGGAGCCGGAGTCACTAGCGCAAGACGGAAGGGAGGTTGTAACTGGAATATTGAGAAGAGAGGGGAAAAGTGTCTGAATGTGATATTATTAAGCAAATTAATACGCAATCTCAAATACCTTTTTATTTATTCATTTTTAATTATTCTTTTTATTACGTTTACTGGTATATGAATGAAAAAAAAAATGTTATCTATGATATGGTTTGCGAATTCAGTAAAATTATTACTGGTTAAACAACGACTATGCTATTTTAGTCAATTTTGAAGATCATCATCAATGTCTACACAGTTAGCGCCCATTCCATTAATAATAAATTGTCTGAAAGTATTAATTTTCATAAAACATGTTGCAAAAAATTAGCTCCAGTTTGTTCAATGAGTTAAGAGTCTCGAATTTTATTCAATAAGAAGACTCTGGTTGAAAATCATGTTGAGAAGTCATCACTAAAACAGGTTACATAAGGTCAACATGCCACAATAGCCAAAATTGAAAGGGAGCCAAATGTATTCACTGACATATGTATGTATCTGTTTTAGATATCCAGGACTGGAGAAAAATAGCCCGTTATAATGATCATTGGCGAAAAATTTGTAAGAAGGCCATGAACCAATAGAAGTTGTAGAGCCAATGGTGACAAAGGTATCAACCGTAGAGAATTGTAAGACACGTACATAAGTACGCTGGAACGTATACAATCCATCGGTTCTTCGGAGATTGCGAATTATCTACCAACATAGGGTTGTTAACAAGACAAGTCGCTCTCCTTTATACCGGACCTAATAGGCAAATCACATTGTTAGGGGTGGCAACCCGCAACTGACTAATACGTTCCTAATAGGAAATTACTCAGCCAACCAAGTAAACCCTGTTAGAAGACACCGATCATTTTGAGTTTAAAAGGTTTTTGTTAAGACTTCGTCTTTAAAATCAGTTCAAGGTATGGGTCGCAAATTCAAAAATTTGACCATCCCGAAAATATGTCAGACTTTAAAGCTTGGTAATATCACATAAAATATTCGACACAGGTGGAAGTTAATTGTTGAGGAGAAATCTAAGAGTATCGCGTTATCGACACTTATAAACGCACTCAGTCAACTACGGGGCGCCGTTCTATGTGAACCGCAAGTCCGATCGAGATGAAACAAGTGTTGAGAGAGGTTCTGTGCGTGTAATATTTTTTGTTGAATTGGTAGTATAAGATTTCCATTACTCGCATTCTTTAGCGCTTGTACTCATTCAGTTTTGTCACTGGGCCAAGAGGCCTAAAAGTTTTTGCCCAAGAGACTTTTGGGTCTCTTGGCCAAAGACATAAGTGAAATGTCTTTGGCCAAGACACCCAATGACATAAGCAAAACAAATCGCAAAATACCCAGGCTTGAGTAAATCAGACAGATTAATTGTTACCTCACCGGGAATTGAAGCCTTCAATTGAACCCTTCGGTATGAGAAGCCATTCTCATGCTCACTGGGCTACGAGGGCCCTATTATTTGTATTTGATTACATCGATGATTGATAACTGGGATATAATTGTTGTTTAATAACATTGGTTGCCCGTCGAATGGCAAAAAATCAGTTAGCCCTCTTTCCATTTAAGAAAGACCATCAAATTAGCATATGAAAGTCATGCACACAACGCGCATTTTTTCGTTTTGTTGGTATTTATAGGTATAAACACCAACACAACGAATGTATGTGCGCCGTATGCATGGCTTACCTATACTAATTCGACTGTCTTTTTTAAATGGAATCTATACTTATATATTATATAAAGAAGTAAAGTTTGTAAGATTGTATGTAAGAGGTAATCTCCGAAACTTCTTATCCGATTTCAAAAATTGTTTCACCAATATTAAGAATGAACTTCCAGGGCGACTATATATTATCCCGTTAAAATAAAAGGGCTTTTCGTGGTAACCTATTTTACACCCAAAGTCGACGAAAAAATGGTCGAGCGATGCGGTTTTTACGAACGCTGCCTTAATGGTAAGAAATATTTAAATACTTTCTATAGAGAAGTTGTATAACTTAAGTAAGCGGGTAAGCTAATATAAAAATATAAAATTTTAACAGATTGTCATCCCCAAGTACAGCCTCTCAAATTATCTGTTTCAATTTCCTGCGAGCTAAGCAAAGTTCAGGGCTGAAGGTTGCTTAATAGTGCTCCGCAAGAATGTGACAACCCGCTGGAACTTTGTTTTGACATATTGAAGGTTTAATAATTACATGGCTTAGTTTAAATTAAGTATTCTGTTATTAGATCTGCTGGTATATATTTTGACATGAAAAATTTTTTCCTCTTGGAAACCTGTCAAGTTTATTGTTAACTAGATAATTTATAAAGACGAATATGCAAAACATTTATGGAAGTCTTTATAGGGTACCACAGGGCTTATGACCGATGCGAGTTGGCTTAATTAACACATAACCTAATGCAACGTTCACCAATCCCATCGTAAGAACATCAACACAAAATAAATAAAAAATTGAAAGTTGTATATATGTTCTAAATCATTATTATTTCAAATATTTGAAGTAACTATGCTAGAGACGTCTGTAGTCCTTCCCATGACATAGTATACATAGATTTCGCAGCTGATACCTCTATTTATATTTATAATTTTTTAAATGATTAAAAATAAGATATTTTCACAAGAAATAAGGTATTGTCGTAGCGGTGAGAGACAAAATGAAACACTACTATTCAGAATATTTTGAGTTTGTTCAAATCTTTCAGAACAGTGCTGGATTTATGTCACAGAGACATTATTAATCAATTAGTGTATATTATAGATATCTCACAGAGACGAAACTGTATTAATTATGGGAAAGTAGGTATAGAAGTCATTTGGGTGTAACAGGACTTATGACCTGTCTTTTGGTAGGCTTAAGTGATCACTTTACACAATTGTAACATTCGCCATTTCCACCCATGATAGAATATACCATGCTTATTCATTTTTTGGAAGTTGTATATATGTTCAAATTGCGTGAAGCTTTCATATATGAGTTGTAAGCGCCTTTTCCATGCGGCCTGTACAAAGCCATTTTCATTCCCCTAAATCCCCTAATTCGGATGAATTTCATTACACATAATAAAAAGGATATTGCTCCCTAAATTCCGTAAAATCAATTGTAGATTTTCTCATTAGCGACATCTGTGGGGATTTAGGGGAATGAAAATGGCTTTGTACAGGCCGCATGGAAAAGGCGCTTACAACTCATATATGAAAGCTTCACGCAATTTGAACATATATACAACTTCCAAAAAATGAATAAGCATGGTATATTCTATCATGGGTGGAAATGGCGAATGTTACAATTGTGTAAAGTGATCACTTAAGCCTACCAAAAGACAGGTCATAAGTCCTGTTACACCCAAATGACTTCTATACCTACTTTCCCATAATTAATACAGTTTCGTCTCTGTGAGATATCTATAATATACACTAATTGAAACACTACTAATTGATTCCCAATTTTTATTCAACTCAAGGTAGTGATCTCGGAGTCTTTAACTTACCTGGAGCTCCTTTATTTTGAATCGCATTCACTGATTCAAATCGCACTAATTCACTTGTTTGTGGAACATTTTATTCTGTTTATTTCTCACCCGGTTCGCTGGATATCTGTCAGTAATAATAACTATGAATAAAACACAACGTTGTTTACTTCACACAATGACACTTTAATTAAACAAATTAATTAAAACGTTTTCGATGCTTACTGCATCATCTTCAGTAATAAACTTATTCTGTAATAATCTTACTATTTTCAAAATAAGCTAAATGTTTGTACTATGAAAATAGGACTATCTATCTATCTCTAAGTTAAACATAAAATTACATTGATACAATATATATAGAATAAGATTGGATAAGTAGAGCAATGGGTTGCGGAGCAGTGGGATGATTTTTTTGTGGGGTCTTTAAGGGGAAGATGCTGAGAATGCTTTTCAGCATTTTCCTCTTACAGACCTCACCCCCACCGCTCCGCGACCTGTTACTCTACTCAAATATTTTTATAATTTCTGTATTTAGGTTAGGTTAGGTTAAATAAAATCATCCCCACTGCTCCGTGACCCGTTACTCTTCTTAAATATTTTCGTAATTTCTGTATTTGGGTTAGGTTAGGTAAAATAACCCCCACTGCTCCGCGACCTGTTACTTTTCTTAAATATTTTCATAATTTCTGTATTTAGGTCAGGTCAGGTTGGGTTAGGTAAAATCACCCCCACCGCTCCGCGACCTGTTACTCTACTCAAATATTTTTATAATTTCTGTATTTAGGTAAGGTTAGGTTAAATAAAATCATCCCCACTGCTCCGTGACCCGTTACTCTTCTTAAATATTTTCGTAATTTCTGTATTTGGGTTAGGTTAGGTAAAATAACCCCCACTGCTCCGCGACCTGTTACTTTTCTTAAATATTTTCATAATTTCTGTATTTAGGTTAGGTCAGGTTGGGTTAGGTAAAATCACCCCCACTGCTCCGTGACCTGTTACTCTTCTTAAATATTTTCATTATTTCTGTGTTTAGGTCAGGTCAGGTTGGGTTAGGTAAAATCACCCCAACTTCTCCGCGACCCGTTACTCTACTCAAATATTTTCATTATTTCTGTATTTAGGTCAGGTCAGGTTGGGTTAGGTAAAATCACCCCCACTGCTCCGTGACCTGTTACTCTTCTTAAATATTTTCATTATTTCTGTATTTAGGTCAGGTCAGGTTGGGTTAGGTAAAATCACCCCAACTTCTCCGCGACCCGTTACTCTACTCAAATATTTTCATTATTTCTGTATTTAGGTCAGGTCAGGTTGGGTTAGGTAAAATCACCCCCACTGCTCCGTGACCTGTTACTCTTCTTAAATATTTTCATTATTTCTGTGTTTAGGTCAGGTCAGGTTGGGTTAGGTAAAATCACCCCAACTTCTCCGCGACCCGTTACTCTACTCAAATATTTTCATTATTTCTGTATTTAGGTCAGGTCAGGTTGGGTTAGGTAAAATCACCCCCACTGCTCCGTGACCTGTTACTCTTCTTAAATATTTTCATTATTTCTGTATTTAGGTCAGGTCAGGTTGGGTTAGGTAAAATCACCCCAACTTCTCCGCGACCCGTTACTCTACTCAAATATTTTCATTATGTCTGTATTTAGGTTAGTGATTAATTACACGTGATGATGAGAGGAACTGCTCCTCTCGAAACTATAGCCGTCTTCATTATCTTATGCATTGAAACATTCAAATGTAAACGACGGTAACTTTTCTTAATTTTTTCACAATTGCATTTTTTTTAAATAATTTTCTAAGTCGAGTAGATCGCATAAGTTTTGATGACAGTATATCGTCAGACGTGTACTTGGGTACGTATATACGTCCCCGTCTGCCTTGAGGCGCGTGTGGCGCACCATGCAGGACAGAGTGTGTGTCACGTTCCCCCGTTAAATGTAAGCGAGGGTCCGGGCATGAAATAGTACCCCAGACGATTACTGCTGCGATAACGGCCTCGTACAAACAATTGGCTGCAGGCTGGCTACCGACCACCAACACACAAGCCCTCACCGACACAAGCGCAAATTTAATAATAGTCTATGCAAAACAAATAACAGTTATGTTCCCAATTTGCCTATTGAGACAGTGGTAAAGAAATTATATGAGGCGAATGTTGAAGGAAACAAAAACAGAAGACATCAGCAAAAGTGCCAGAATAATATTTTGTATTATTAATTAAATTTACTTGGTATATGTACAAACTTAAGAGTGGCTGTTTTCAATATAATATAATTAATACACATTTATATTACACGCTTACCCACCTTTAAATGAGAATTTATTCTCGTGTTTAAAAGTGGGGGGCATTGTCATATATGTATATATCTATTGTTAATTTAATCGTTACTGTAAGACATTAGATTAAATAAGTAAGATATAGACAGAGAAATATTAGATTAAGTTATAAAATTTAAGACATTAAATTAGGTAAGTGAGACATAAACAGTACAAGAATACAAAAATGTAATTAGATTAAGTAAATAAGATATACTCAAAGAAACGTTAAATCAAGTTATAAAAATTAAAAATTAAGAAGGTATTGTAATAACATTTAAAAGTATGTATATATTGATTGTTTTTGGTAAGATTTTTTTCATTGCGTTATTGTGATTTTTCAATTTAGATTTGAATTTTCGATACTTTTTTTCCGTCTTCATTTCATTGGGAAGAGAATTATAGAATGATACTTCATGATATGAGAAATGGTGTTGGGCTGTGCTAGTATTACATTTAGGTATAAAAATATTTCCAGCTGATCTCGGTCTATTACTAAATCATCCAAATGTACTTTTATTGATGTACATTTTGTGATGAAAATACACAAATATAAACCTTAGGGAAAATAACAAAAAGCAAGACACTTAGATAAAGAACTATAAAACAATCAATACATGTTTAAAATGAAAAAAGAAAGTACATTGAAGTTAAATAAATTAAAATGATTTTATTAATTGAAATATTTGTTACCTATATAATAATCAGAAACAGTTTAAAATTATTATCATATTTCCCCGTTTTGAAGTTATTTCGAATTCCCAGAATCCTTTTTCCATATGGCGAAAGATATAATAAAATATTAGTCTCTCAAAGACTGATGATATTAAACGACTGTGTTTAATTACTGAGCGGCTCACTAAAGTCAAGATTAATTCCATCGTAATTAATACCATAAATGTTGAATATTTGTTAAACTCTCTATCTAAATTTAAATTAACAACCAAGTTTTCGAGGGTTCCGCGATATGTAAATACTTCTTAAATATATAACCCGAATCTCCGAGATGAATTACTCTCCTCTCATCTTACGGTTCTTAAGTTCTAGTTTACGATCTCCTCAAGAACACACGAGCCGAGCTTCCCTTAAAAGCCTCGAAAATATTTTATACCATTCCCCGACCTCATATATAATTCAATATGCAAACTTAAAAGATACTTAAATCCAAATACTCCCTTATAAACCGACTTAACATTGCAGAAAAGCTTAGTTTTCACTCGGGCCGTCTACACATTACTGGCGAAACTTTTTCGTGACCGAATTGCCTCTTCAAAATATTATTAAGTAATTTATTTTGTCTCAGCTCATAGAAAATTGCTTGGGAATACTTTACTGAATATTACAAAGGGGTGCTCAAATCTGAATAGAGTTTGTTATACATTATATATATTATAATCGTCTTACCCTGGCAGGCAAAGGCACAACATTGCTTATAAAACCAGTCTTATTTTTGGTTTGATGTTAATTCTTTTTCTAAAAGCAGCAATACAAGTTAAAGTGATTATAGTGATTGGAATGAAACTAACAGTGATACTTTGGCGTGCATATTAATTGACCATTAATTATTAAGGATTCCACATTCCGTATTCGGTAATATAGGAATCATCATATCGACCAATTCTGAATTCTCAATCCTGTGGCCGAAAATTCCCTGGGATATTCTACACTAATCGGTGAAACTGTTTTTTTCTTAATATTGTTTACGTTTTCTGTGTATTTTTCGCGAATATTTTATTCTAAAAATATTACATTTCTATTTCATATCATCTTGGAAAAAGTTTAATGACGCCTGGCATTAAGTTATATTAATTCTACAATTAATTCATTACAAATGTTTAAAAAAAATCATTAAAAATGCAAATAAAATATATATAAAATACCTACTTTTCTTTCTTATTCTTTTGGCTCTGATAAACTTTGTTACCGTTTAAAAAAGAAAATTTAAAAAATTTATTAAAGTTATTGCTTTAAAATCATAATAATTTTTTTTAATACATTAGAAAAAATGTGCTTTTGATTGTATTGTATTTAAGAAAATATATAGAAGTCTCAAAGAGACGAAGCTATTTATATGAGAGACATATATAGCAGTCTTTTGTGCGATATCCCAAGGCTTATAATTTGTATGAGCTGGCTAAAATTACTCTACACCATGCAAACGTTCACCAATCCATCGTAAGATTATCCACACATCGAATTTTCGAAAGTTGTTTATTGTTCCAAATAGGAATCATCCATATATTTCAAGGGGCTATGCTAGTGACATCTTGTATCTATTCTTATAAAATTGCACACATAGATTTCGCAGCTGGTAATGATACTTCTATAGTTTTAATGTGGAGTATCAAGCAATATTATTTTTAATGTACATATAAATATGATATTCTTCCGAATTATTCAACGTATAGACTAGAATACGCCTGGAAACCTATATTTTCAATTTTCTGACTCCATTTTATATCTTCAAAAGCCTATAAGTACAAAAAACCCTCGATGAAGAGATTATTGGCGTGTTGTACAATAATTTTCCGTTTATTCGTCGCATATTAAGTTACGAAAAACTTTTTCCATTTTCGTCCGAGTCGATGTTCTTTTCTAAGAGGCTACATCTATAAACAAGCCATTTCGGGTGGAAAATAAGTGAGGGGTAATTGTATTACTTTGGATTTTCCTCTGTTAACTTTCCATTTATCCGTAAGCCCGCATAAACAATTTCCAAAATGATTTTAATTTAAGCGACAATTAGTGTTCACCGCGGTACCGGGCGACAACTTCTTAATTACTTAAAGGAACATTCTCTTTGTTTTGTCTCTGGAAATTTCCTAAACTTTCCGCTAAAACCGTCAAATGGCCGTTCAGAGGCTGTGTACGACATCCATATCAGATATTTTCTGTTGGGTTTCTGCTTTGTATCCCCGAGATTAAATACAGCGGAAGCCCTGGTGAACGAAGGGGTGCTATTGTAAGTGCAAGGGTTGGTGTACAGCTTCCACTGAAGTAAGGGTGTATTGCAGCTTATCTTTTTTTACGTTTCGATGGAAGCTTTTTGAAATGTGAACTTGATTAACTGGTTATTTTTTTTGTTTTAGACCTGCAGAGAACATTCATATGTCAGTAGTAAGAAATCGAAACCTACCTAACGCTATGAACTTTTTTTGACAAATTACAGAAAACTTTTTTACATCTTATTTATAACATGCATAATATGAAATAAAAACCAAAGAAAAAAGGAATTAAAATAAAACATTCATATAACGTGATAGATACGAAAATGTTATATTTCATGAGTTATTTTATCTTTTAAAATGGACTTGAGTACATTTTAAAACCTATGGATTTAAGTTGCTAAAAGACAATGGATTTAAGTTGCTTTTGAAAAGCAAAATACTTTAATTAATTCAAATAAGATATTCATATTCTGTACTTATGAATTTAGATAATGGTTTATTTTGAAACTCAAGTTTATTTTTAATAAGCAATAACTTCAGATCGATACTTTTTATTAACTTAACTTAACTTACTTTTTATTAATTAAGTTAACTTATATTTAATATGTAGGAATAAGCATAGAGAATATATTCACATTTAAATGTAAAAAAAATACAGAAATAATTGTTTAGATATATTTTTATATGTAATGACATACATACATAAAAAGACATACATAAATGTTTATATATATTTTGATACTTAACTACTCATGTGTTGAATTTTAAAATGTGCAGATATACATATACACATATATTGAATGTGATTAGATTGTATCAGTACATACTGATACAATCTGGGACATGGATGGTATTAGTGAATCCGAAAAACAAATTATTTGCATTGCCCATTTCAGTACACAACGATTCAGAAAGAAATACGCGATAGAGAGGTCACAAAGCTTCAAAGTTTTGAATATTAATTTTTCTATTTCTTCGGCAGGATTTCTTTCAAACTTGAAGTATTTTTGGGTACAAAAATGACGCTATATTATTGGACGTAGTCATGCAAAAACCATCTAACCCACAAAAAGGTAAAAATGAGTTATAGGTTTGGTATCTGTGAAATATTGAATGAAAATGAAATATTGGTTGCTGAAAATGTCCAAGCTGTAAGTGATATAGTTTTTTTTGTAAATTCATTATTTTTTTATCTACATCGTGGCCATCACTGTTTTATCTATAATGTTAAAGAATCCAACCTGTAAAATGCGTCATTTCTTCGTAAATAAAGATTTTTTCATAAAATTACTTTAATAAAACATCTCTACAATGAGCCCTATGCAAAAAAATATGCAATAATGAATTAAATGTCGACGAAAATTTGAACCTATAAAAACCTATAGTTTTTATAGGTTCAAATTTTTAGAAGCCATTTTCTCAGTTGCATGCTTTTTGGGTTGGATGCTTTCTGCATAATACGTCCAATTAAGATTACTTTAGTTTACTGTTTTCTGATTTTGGGTAGGATATTCATTCTAAGTAATACTTAAATATAACATTGTTTAACTAGTAAAAAATTTAACATGTTAGTAAAATAATTTTAAAGAAAAAAATATTGCTTTGACCAAATTATAATTTATATTACAAAACACAAGAAACTTCGACAAATAACGGTCGATTACATAAACATAAAATTGATTTTTTTTACAATAAATTGTTATTTAATTTTTGATGATATTAGTATTTTAACATATGTTAAAATATAATGGATTTAATGTTAGGAGCTTCACTGAAATAATTATTATTTAGAAAGAATACTGTATTAAAATCAAGAAAGCAAAAGTGATATACATGTATAGGAATACCAAAACTACCGCCGAGGCGATATTTTTAATGGGAGGGCATTGAAGAGGCTGCTGGTGAATTAATAGAAAGGCTCGATTTAGGCTGTAGCGCCACTGAAAATGAAGAAAAACATACTAAAAAATAATGTGATAAATCAATGTTTTTTCACTCCATCAAATCCAAATGCTTATAATTAAAAAAAACATCAGTCTGCCCTCTATTGATGAAATCCAAAAGCATCTATTGATATAAACAAATTTAAAAAAAACTCATTCGAAATCTCTTTAATCGTCGGTGCAGGCTCTCATTTATCTTTTCTTTTCTATTAACGAAAGTGTTTATTAAATGTATTCTACTAAATTTGAAGGTTAGAGGTACGTCTGACCTTTTAAAATCTGCCCTTGTGACCGCAATATGAACCCTGCGTGATCTCTGAATTGTTACAGGTCAGGATTAGGTCTGCGATTGGGGTGGGCGACTTTCTCCGTAGTTGAATCACAGATACCTGCTGATTCGCTTACTTATATATAATACATATCGTCGGGGATAGTGCAAATCCGCGTATATACCGTAGATACATGGCGCGTGTCTACACTAGACCTAGTTTTACAGGAAAAGGATAAAACGTTCTAACTTTGTTATTTCAATGGCTACTAATCTCATTTTTTCACAGAGAGTATTCATTCATGTGTTCTATGTACTGGTCGATGGCAACAGGCTTTAAAAAGGTGGCTCCGAATCATGTATACTAACGTCCAACATACAAACATATGTGGAGTTTAAAAGCAGACAGCTATATCCAAAAAAAAAAAAAATTAATGATGTCACCGAGGATTACTCATTTAAAATAATCTGAATTACAGATTTTATGTATCCATCCCTTGCAAAATTTCCTATAAATTTATATGCTATATTTCCTATAAAATCTCGAATTCAGTACATTCTAAATTAATAATCCTCAATGACTGCATTAATTTTTTTTTTAATATTGCTGCCTTTGTTTTTTACCCCCATATATGTGGTTTATAAATTTTACATACAAATTATACAGGATTATAGTTGGATAAATTAGAAATTTTGGAAATAAGATAATGTGTTTTCAGTCAATTGAGTACTTAAAATAACCAGGTCCTTTTTACAAATAGTTTATTTAAAATTTGTTTTCTTGTTAGTACTTAATTATTTATTCATTTCCAATATATTTATTTTTATTTTGTTATTGCCTTTACTTTAAATTTTATTTTTTAATATACACTGTATCCAAGAGAAAGGGCCCGAAACATGTTGATATTCTAAACAAATATTTAAGTGGTGAAAACAAAGTATATTTTTAGTAATTATACTACTATAATATGGTGAAAAATGCTCTTACAACATTATATTTTAAGAGCATTTTTTTTCTTCGTCATGTTAATTAATTACATAAAGTAATTTCATTCCTTTGTCGTCTTTTTTCGATGGATGTTGGTTAATATCACATCCTTTAATATTATACCTGAGCTTCCTTAGCCATTGTGTTTTTCTTCTCCAGGGCCCGATTTCCAATAATCTTTTCCTGCATTGCAAGTTACAAGATTTGACACCTCCCTGACCTACGTACACTATCAATCCGGTGTATGTTGATCAATCTTCTGTAAATTCACATTACAAATGTAAGGCATGTATCATTTATAATTTATCTGGATGGACGTCTGTCTGAGCGTACGAAAGAGATGAGAGATAGAGAGTGAAAATGAGATTATAATGGTCAGGCACGCGTTATTGAAAAAGCCAGAATGAAAGCAAGGACTTGGAGAGTTAATTAGAACCATTAATCAATTGTACCTTGTTGCAATATTGTTATATTTTGTATGAAACAAATAAACGTTGAAGAAAATTCATTGAAGGAATTTCATTGAGTACTTCTGACAGACTTCCCGACAATCTACATACAACGTATACTTTGTGATGTAGATGTGTAGTTGATGTGGAAAGAAGATTCCCAGGAAGAATATCAATCACATCACATATATCGTGCACTATAATTATTTTTAAAAATCACACCCCAGGTTGTCGGTGATCTCAAGAAAATATTTTTTTCAATATTGAGTGTCAAAAAATATAATTTTTTTCTCGATATACAAAACAATGTTTAATCTTTTCGGTCCGTTCTGTTAATTTTTCGGGTCGTTTGCATTTTTTAACCGGAACATTAAACTTTCGAAATAAACTGGAATATTATTATTTTATTTAAATTTTATTACAAATACCGCTCAGTAAATTACGGAATTCCGCCCGAAATTTTAATCGTCCGATTTACATGCATCTGAATTTCAATTTTGGTTTTTATTTCACTCCGCAATGACGACCTTACTTTTACGCAGTTCCGGTTTATCTTTTTTGTAAATATGTACTTAATGTGTATATATAATGTATGTACTAAATATTTTTATAGGTTTACATATTTCAGTAATATATTTCAATATTTCAACACTTTGTGAAAAATTTCAATCGTTTTGAAGATAAGAAACTTCAAAGATTAAATTTTTTTACATGTTTCTGACTTATCTTTTATAAAACGTTGGATTTTTTAAAAGTAAGTTATATCGAGTAATATGCGCATTATTTAATATTATTGTAACTCTGTTCTTGTTATTATTTAAATATAAGTTTTTTCTTCTTTTTGTTCTTTCAAGGTGATCAAAGCCTTTTTTTTGTTGTTGCTAGCAATTTTTTTCACTTATGTAATATATATATATATATATATATATATCTATATATATATACATAAGTACATATTAATTAAGTCGTTTAAATGATACAAGTCAAATAAAATTATTAAAACCATGCAGAATAATTCTGATTCAAATTTCAGCTGTTGAATATTATGGACTAGCTCTGTTGCACTTGTAATATAAACGTGGGGTATAAAAGCAAAGGCAGCAATATTTAAAAAAATATTGTCATCTAGGATTATAAATTTATAATGTACTGAATTCGAGATTTTATAGGAAATATAGCCTATAAATTTATAGAAAACGTGATTTTGTAAATCTAGAATTCAGTACTTTTTAAATTATCCTCGGTGACTGAATTTAAAACATGTTTTAATTTTTTTTTTGATATTGCTGCCTTTGTTTTTATACCCCTCGTATGTACTATGCATGTTATTTATTCAATATGCTTAAAAAATTGTTATTTTAAGGTTGTTTATAGAAAGTTTTACTAAAATATTGAGGTATAAATATTTATTTGCACTGGCATCAATTCGACAGCTCCGTGACGTTGGAACAAACTCATTGAGTGGCTAAATAAATGCGTTAATGTTTGACTAAAAATTTTAACGATTATTTATAGAAGCGCGAGTGCCTATTATTTATAGTGTGATTTAGAGATTTGCATAACAAAATACATACGTAGTGTTTGTACTGTTTTAATGAGTATTTTCATGGGTCGTATTTATTTGGAGGTGGGACAGCTCCAACAGCCTTTGTTAAATTTTTAGGGGTTTGTGCGATTTCCATGCAGTATGGGCAAACAAGTAGGTGTGGCTTGTAATAATAAATGATGTTCTGAAAAATTATTATTATATATTTCTTTCTCTGGTATATTATTTGATATAGTATCCGATTTATATAGAGGCCGAAAATCCAATGGTACGACGAAGTCTTCAAGTTTTGCGAAAAATCGTAGTAACGAGAAAAATTACCGAAAATCCACCCAAAAACCAATGGCTTGACGATGTCTTAAAGTTTTGCGAAAGACCAAAGGTTAGAAAATGATATTTTCGATGATATATTTAAACAATCTTTGCATAAATTGTCATGTATCATATTAAATTATGTAATTTTTATAATATATTATGAATCGAGTCTCTTTATTTTAAGTCCTTGAAATGTCATACGAAAATGCTTTCACAGAATTTCAATGGCGCTGTAACATTTTTGCATAATCCTTCAGGAACAAGCCGACATAATGTATGCTGAAACCGAAAACTTTGTTCGCTCTGAACAAAACTTTGGTATATACATTATACCAAATTCCCAGTGCCAAATAAAAGCTATACACTTAACGTTCACGAATTTTTTAATGTACATTAAATTTTTTCACAATTCAGATTGTTAAAGACTGATGAATAATTTTTAAAATGAATAATACTAACAAGCATAATTTTTTTACGTAACTAATTTAATTGTGTATAAATATAATAGGTAATATTTTTACTGCTTTTAAACTACGCTAAAAGCCTGTGCTATGATAAACTAACTTGCTGATCTGAAATGGGACATGGAACTCGAACACGTTACAACTGGATTACTTGGCAACTGTGTTTAATTATTTAATTAATAATACCCTACCCATCTTGTTGCTTCAATTCCCTTCTGACAAACTATTTTTTTCCTATTGGCATCAACGATACTGATATACCATTTCACGGCATCCCGACAATTGCACGCAAGACAATTGCGCGCTGACAGTCACGCGCGGGTAACTGCGCGTAAGACTAAAGCGCGCAGTACAACCCCAACATTGAAATTATTTATAAAAAAGCTTTTCTTAACCTAACCTAACCGAACCTATAATCAACTAACTATGCTGTAAATATTGCGACACAATCCATGAAAAAGTTTATTTTCAAAAATTGAATAGGTAGATTGAATTAAAAAATCTTCGAATTTCTTTAAGAGAATGAAAGTTTTTTTTGTCAATATAGTACTAAAATGATTGATTCAAATATCAAAGAGATGACATTATAGTTTTTTATATAAGTTATATTAAAAAAGCATTACATTTACATATTATTTACTTTTCAACTTTGTGAAATAAAATACGTGGGGATCAATGCCCTCGTTTACTTTTGTATCGTGTGCTAATATCGACACGCAGTTGTCTCGCGCGCAATTGTCACGACACTTATTTCACGGCTCGACCTCTTGCGGGTTTATTTCCCGCGCCTATTTTGAAACACCATGGAGTTTTATTTTTGCTTCAAAATCCTTAGTCCCTCGATCGTTACACTTATGCCATATGACATCAACTTTGGCATCCATTTCAACGCTATGGGACCGATTGCCAAGAAGGAAGTTGGAATTTTTCCAATGTTTTTATTGGTTCACTAAGAGCTGGATTTGACCTACCAGGCTAACTGTCATATGATAATTTCCTCAGCTACCCTCCGACCTCCATTTCGTCCAAGTTTTACAGTTCTCTGAGACGTCTTGGCAGTCGAGGAGTTCTCCACTCAAAAGGCGATTCGACAAATAAGCCACTTTTGACCCAGTAATCTGCCGCGAGTTTTATTCCCAGAAACGTGACTGCTGTATGCAAATAAGTTCATTTCTTTAAATTATTTTTATTTGTTAGATTTATTTATATAGTAGATATATAATAATGTTTTTTTATAATTTAAAGACATTGTACTCCCCATAATATGAGCCAAAGCTCGCGGTGGGACAAATTTATGGAATATTTTCAAGCCAAATTAGACTAAAAAAGCAGAAACCATTTAGAAGTAGTATTTTTTTATATAGAAACTATTTGAGACATGAGGGCAATGTTACAATATATCGTTGTCCGAAATCAAGGATTTGACTTCTTTCTTAAACTGTCCGTATTTTGCTTTGCGACAACAATGTATTGTGCCATTTAACTCCCAAATATATATAATGATGTTGTGCCTTGGTGGTTCTTAAGGTTGGTATCTTTATTTGTCCCTTTGTTCTATGTCCATTACTTATACAGTCTAAGGTATGAGATTTATTTATAAAATAATATTTGTAAATTTGACATAGGGAGTTTGTATTGGCTATTTTTGTGAGTGATGGTACATTAAATTCTTGAAATTTATTTAAAGTAGGATGGTCATAATGTTTCTTGAGAATGCTTTTTTATAATTATTTTTTATATTTTTGATGGACTTGGCGTTAAAATTGTAGAGATTATTTATGATGATCATTAAATTAGTAAAACATCAACTTTTTTACCTGTACGTGAGCCTTATAATATTTTAATATTTTTCACTGCTTAAGTTTCGAGAGAAACATAATCTCTCATCGACAGGTAAAGTCACACATGGAAATATGAACAATTGTTTGTTAAGTTCTCCTTTTTTAATTTTCTGAGACGCTTCTTTCTTTATGAGGGCATTATCAATCTAAATATTTTACATTCAACAACTTGTATTTATATGAAAAGTATTGAAATGAGATGCTATATAATTTTAGGAGTAATTAAGGTTTTTGTATTCCTGCACGATTCTAAGAAACAATTCTGTTCAAACACAATGACAAGTAATACACATTTATAAAAATGAGGATAGATTTGTAACTTAATATATATGTGATATCCTTGGTAACAAATTAACAAAGGGTTAAAAATCGATCCAAAATGTTTTCGTCAAGCAAACAGACGCCACGAGTTAATATAAAGGGAGTAAAATTGTTTTTATTTCCATATATGTGATTATGGAGTTCTACAAACAATATACAGGTAAGATATCAAACTGACTACATTCAAATATAGAATATTGACGTTTGTTCGGCTCAAATATAAATAAGTCAGTTCAAAAATAAATAGTGATTAGGTACAGACAAAATGAGCTGAAGTTACCGGTGTTAGGGTGGTCGTAACGGGAAAATTGACAGAAGAGGAGAGTAGTCAATGAAGGTGTACTAGGTGTTTAAACTAAAGTAGTAAAAAATATAAAAATATAATTAAACTCACGTAGAGGTAATAAAGTTAATATTTTTCCTTATTTATTGTTTATCATTTCTCGATACTAAGTAAGTACTTATTTTTTATTTATTTTGTCAAGATTTTCTCCATCTCATTATATCTTTAAGAATGATATTTTTATTTTCTTCGTTACTTACACCCCACTTCTATTGAAATTTATCTACTTTCGGGAAAATCTTTGTTCAATAGAATGGAGAAAGAACAAATTATAAATGAATGTAATGCTGGCTGTAGCGTAATAGATAAAATAAAGTCATAATCGCTGAGATCGTTAGGACATATGGAACAGATGAGCGAGGAAAGGTTGGTAAAGAATATGTATCAGATGAACGTTGAAGGCACCAAAAATATAGGGCTTCCGCGGAAAACATGGCATGATCAGATAAATCAAATATTGGAGGGTGGCACTATTAGAAGCTTCAAAAACCGAAAATGCATGAAAGTGGTGTGCAAAAAGTGTGTGTCCTCTATACTCTCTGTGAAACGGCCTGGTGATTCGTTAATTTGTCACTTAAAGGAATTTTTCACTTGAGAGTAAAATTTCATATCGCTGTCTAAAAAAACTTAATATTTATATTTGTATTTTCTAACATATATAGATTATCAACCCTTTGATAATGGCCCCGATGGACAGTTATTTCATTGTTTTTTTTATTTGCCGTATTCAAATCTGCATCTATGTTACCACGTTCGTTTGTTGTTACGGATAAACTGAGGTTTAAATAGATATTTAAAGATATGTAGGTACACACATAAAATGTATGGATTAAAGCTAGCGTATTTGAAACTGCTACCGGGCGAGGGAGACGACTGATACCAGCGCTTATCGGGCCTCTCATCTTTACGGCAGTTCATCAGGAGTACAGCCATCACTCAACGTTTTGCGATGAATACTAAGCGAACTGCCAGCAATCTACGGTTGGCCTTTATGCGGCTCAACTCAATTTTCATTGGCAGACCTCAATGACTCTATTTATTTTGTTTTGTGTATATATAAATAAGTGACTCGAGTAACATAGATAGTTTTGCCTTATTTACGTCTTTAAAATCGATCTGAAGTATGAGCGTGCAATTTCAAATATCCGACCGTCACGAAAGTGGGTTGGACTTAAAATGTTTACATATTTTAGACACAGATAGAAGTACGTAGTGTCATTGGGTTGAGAACTGATGTAAGATTTTTAGATTGCTCTATTCACGCCAGCCTCCGTTACGTAAGCGTCCAGTAATCTTCAGTGAAACGTAAGTTTGTGACGTTTAATGAAACAATCCACGGTAATGTGCAAAAATAAATATAATAGACACGTTGGTCTACTAAACTCACATCACTCTATTTCATTATTTTCAATACAATTTGTCCTTATATATTTATTCCATTACATCATCAGTACTACTATCATCAATATTATAATTTATAGAAATAAACTTTGTTTACACCACTTTTTTATTGAAAAAAAAAGTATACCTACATTTTTATCCTGACGAAAGGGCCATGTTGAATTTTTATTCAATAAAAAGTGGTGTAAACAAAGTTTATTTCTATAAATTATAATTATAATGTCACCACAAAATAATTTTGCTGTGTTTGATGAAGAAGTTATCATAAATATCTTCAAAATGTCTTGTCAATAAATAACGTTGTATTAAATATAAATAAATAAGCATTAGCTACAATATTGTTAAGTGAATTTGTATTTTATTTAGTTAAATATTATAATATTTATATTACTGTTATTATTTGATCATTTAAGTGTCGTTTTAGCAACCCCCCCACTAAAACGCCGTAAAATATCTCAACAAAAATTATTTTTTCGTATCTTCCAAACGTATAGGTATTATAACGTATAGGTATATATCCAATATCGAAGGTACGTATCCAAACCTTTAGGTATATAAATTATATTGCTCTTCAAAACGAGCGTTAGAAATGGCCAGACTCTAACTAGATTGCAGGTCATTTATAGAGGTCAGAGGTCGGAGTTATTAAGGCTATCCTGAGCCCATCGGACTAATGGATTGCATCGCCGCCATCTTGCATTTTTTATGACACATGAAATGTGCACTTGAAGGAAACTGCGCTGGAAATGATGCAAGTTGCAAACGTGCAGAGGAATCCCATAAACTAAGAGGCAAGATGTGACGCCGCGCCATGCAAATTGCACTGGAATAATATTAGTTTAACTGTGGATTAATGACATGCGAACAATCTCCTTACAAAGCACTTTAAAACAAAGCTTTGGAATAGTATTTCAAAATATTTTTTTTATTAATAAAAATATATTATAGATGTCTCATAGAGATGAAGCTATAAGGGAAAGTAGGTATGAAAGTCTTTTATTTCTTAATCAACAACAAAATTTCTATTGATGAAATGGATATTTTTAACAACGGCAACATCTGTACTGGTTTATGGGAATAAAATATTACAACCATATATGGAACAATTTGTGCAAAGCTAACAAATATACAATAATTATTAGTTAATGTACATGTATAAGGATCTAGGAATTTCCTGGAGGAACCACATTACGAATGCAGAGGTTCTCAGCGGGATCGATGAAACCAGGCACATGATGAATACCACCTCGAAAAGGCGTGCAAAATGAATGGGGCATATTTTACGCCATGAAAATCTGCTAAAAACTATACTGGAGGGAATGGTAGAGAGAAAGATTGCCAGAGGGTTCCCTCGCCGTGAATATCATGAGCAAGTGAGCCAAGATATGAATTGTACCTCCTACACAGAGCTGGAGAGGAATGGAGAAGAAGATGTGCTTTGCTGCAAACCAATCCCACGAATTGAAACCTAAGAAGAAGGATTATTATCAAAGATGTAGGAGAATCCTGCATCTCTCATAGATATGGAACACATCAATGTCTCAAAGTGATAGTGTTCAGAGTAGCGGTAGCTCTTCCAACAAGCATAACCATGACCAAGTTGGTCTTGTATGTAGGGATATGTAACAATCTATGCTGACGCTGTAAGTTATCATCAACATACAAATCAATGCTCTGCATAATTTCACATTCCTACTAATCTCTCAACTATTGTAGCTAAGTATCTTTTTTTTCTTTTCGTGCCCAATCCATTCAACGGGTTGGGTTAGGTTAGGTTAGTTTAGGTTAGGTTAGGTTAGGTTAGGTTAGGCTATGAGAACTTTATTTTCTGCGGCCCGAAACAGATCTACTATAGACCGGCCAAACCACTTTCTCAAGTTTTTCAGCCATGATGTTCTCCTTCCAGGGCCCCTTCTTCCGACAATCTTTCCCTGCATTATGAGATGCAAGATCTCATAGTTCTCTGGAGCTCTCATGTCAAAAATTTTATGTTTTCGGATTTTTATTATTTGAACAAGGTATTTTTATTTATTTATCCGAACCATAAAATCTTTATTTCTAAAAGCGTATGTCCATCAGGCGCGTGCACTGAGAACAAGAAGCATGACTTCTCTTTAAATATATATTTGAAAAAAAAATCGAAATCAAATGTTTATTTGGCAGCGTATTAGTAAGTAGATTGATACAGATAATACAATCGATAATTTTTTAAATGTCAATCTACAATGTTGCTGAATCAATTGATAAATATGTCAATTATTATGGTAGAAATATTAGGTCCTTACATATGAAATTGGCGTTTAGTATGGGAGGAACATAAAGCCGATTTTTTTTTATTATAATATATTTATTTAACCAATGTATGTACCATTGCTATCTATGCACTTTTGCCATCTCATAGGCAGTTCATCGATCCCTTTACTAAA
>JADDOH010010015.1:0-130615 GCA_016648135.1 Agrypnia vestita | reverse complement strand
TGATTGCTCTTGTTTTTGTAAACATGATCGGCTTCAGAAAATAGTCTTTCGCTTGTACATGCGCTGATACAAGGGGCTGAAAACAAAATTCTAGCAAACTTTTTCAAATTTGGATACTGTTTTGGATTAGCTGACCACCAATTTCATATGTAAGGACCTAATATAATAGTCGCGACTACGATCGATTCGAACTCTCTTCAAATAATAGTCAATCTCGCTTGCAATTACGTTATTTTCTTGATCCGCACACTGACTATTATTTTCATTTGCCACTTCGTCAATTAATCCCGAAATGTATCGTGAGTAGTTGATCCGTTGATCAGTTGATCAGTGACAGTCTCATCACTTCTGTTTCTCTTTGCACGCGTAGGAGATGGCGATAAACTTCCACTGTTGGAAGATTCATCGCAAGACATTTTTATAAACTCCAACAAGATTTTCTGTCGGGCTCTTTCTGATGATATCTGGTTTTCAAGTTAATAAAATCATGAAGTCGTATTATTTTTCTTGTGATAAAAAGCACTAAGTCATATCATACTTTCTGCTAGAACGATTTTTGCTACTAGATAGTGCAGTAGATCAATATTGAAACTAAGCAGTCAACAAAATGTAATAATGATCTTCGAAACGCTATTCTGAGTATGAAGTTTTAATTACAATGGCTCAGGCTCGCTGAACAAAACTTATCTTAAAATTGTACTCGTATAGTAAGATAACGAAAAATTTATTACTTTATTAATATTGAACATTTCTTAATTATTTTAGTACAGATTTATCATTATAATCATATATCAGCTTTCTACTCGTAAGAAAACGTTTTCTGCGTACACAATTGATCATTTCTAAGACAATAAAAACGAATTTATCGGCTGCGGCCTGTCGAATATTGCTTATGTTTTCTTAATAATTGTAAATAATGGTCAGTTAATTACTTTTATATAAAAATAAAAATTCTATCTAAGTGATCGTCCTAAAAAAATTGTAGTCTAGCATATACATTCTGATATAAATGAATAATAAAAACAAACATTTGCGAAAAAACGCCGAAAAATGCATTTGCAGTGAATTTACAGCCTTAGTGACTTCTGTCCAGTACAATATACTCTCGATATGTAGGTAGATGATATAAATGTATTTTTCATCAAAACCCGGTAGCCTAGTTTGTCATATTTTTTCACCAAATAATTAAATAAATTCAAAACAAAAGATAAACGGGCCTAGTGTATATGAGAGGTATAAAAGCAAAGGCTACAATATCCCATTAAGGCGTTTCTGAGATAAATACAAAACAACTTGACAGTTGTGACCTACTCAAGAATTCTATGAAATATGCATTTGATTGTAAATAAGTTTTAAAAAATTGCCTCTAATATTCGTGTATAAATAAATATTTTAAATGTGGACTGTGTTGCTACCAAATAGTGGACATTACTGCTTTTGCTAATTACATAATCTTTACTATGATGTTTCATTTTAAAAACGACATCAAATCTCACTTTATTATGAAGCGGCTTTTTTTTCATGTGATAAATCCCTAGGGGTTGACTAGTTGAAGTGAATATAGCTAAGGTTGTTTTGAATAGTGATTTGGAAATTTGATTTGGAAAGGGATAGATCAATATTTCTATAAAATCTCGAATTCAGTAAGAATTTACTTTTTATTTATTTATTTCGAATTTATTTCGAATGCAAATTTCTCTTGGTGGCGAGGGAAAAAAGCAGGTTCGTTATCCATTTGGATTGTGAAATTTAGAATTAAATTTCACAATCCAAATGGATAACGAACCTGCTTTTTTCCCTCGCCACCAAGAGAAATTTGCATTCGACATAATAAATAAACGGCATATTTGTTATTATCACTACTGACATCAAAATATTGCTAAATAGGCGATCTGTTACACTGTCAATCTTTTTTTTATTATCTTCTAATATACAAGTTAAAATTATAAAAAGTGAGGGCAGCGAATAGCAACCGGATATCCGGTATCTGGCCAAATCAGTATCCGTTTCATCTCTAATACAAATCCCACTTTTACAACACGTTTTAAATACACAAAAGTGTTTTGACACAAATCGCAAATTTGATTTACATCAAACCTCGAAAATATGCTGTCCAAATCACATCTTCACGTCATTAATGTATTGTTTGGGTGCATATCGCTTCATTCTTCAGCATTCAGAATTTATAAATAAAAAATTTTTTTTTGGTATTCATACAAAAAACTTCAGTTAACTTAATTTAAAAAAAATTCACTCACTTCCACCATCAGAGCATGCGACACATTCAGATTTAAACAGCAATGGTGATGTAAAACTTTTATATGAGACCTAATATTCTCAGATTTTTTTAACGTTTTCATCCACTTAATTCTCAAATGTCGAGTTTTACAGGATTCATGATCTTTACATTTTTCAGTAAAACCATATTTTTTTTAAATTGCTAGGATGAAAATATAATTAGATGACAAAAAATTTCTCACTTTTAAATTTACTATAAACGGTTTGTTTTTTGAACAAAAAATGGTTATTTTTCAAATTAAGAAATACGCAGTGTATTGTTGCACACAGTTGAACTAAAGTTAGTTTAGTTTAGGTTAGGGGATTGGGTCACAGCAGAAGTATGTCCTCACTTATTCTTGCATAATCAAACGCCTTAGTAAACAAAAGGTGTTTTTCAAAAAAGATGTTATTTTTCAATTTTTAAAAAATTTATCCCTATTATATTGTAAATATAATTTAAGAGCATTTTGTTCGGCCTTCTCATAATTGTTTTAAAATTCACAAGCTCATAATATTTTTTTAAACAAGTCAAACAATTTTGGATTGTTTGGAACATGACTGTTCCATATTTGTTGAACAAAATTGGAACAGTCATGACAGACGGAAGAACAGACATAAACTAACAGTGTTAGTTCATGTCCGTATATTTTGGAGCTCTGAGGAAATTTGTCATTTTTTAAATTAGTGATACAATCACGAGGCAAAATCAAAGTTGGCATAAATGAATTAGATTTGATGTGAAACATATATCTGAATGTTCTATAGGTGACATAAAATTACTACAATTTTTAATCTTTAAAAGTAGCATACAAATTTTTCATCATTCCTTTAAAATAATGCAATTTAAAGGACTCATTATAAATCATTTTCCTCTTCATCAGTCTTGACTACAATATTTCGTTCTAGACCTTGTTGTCCAATTTGTACAACGTATACATATATATCTTAGCATATGACAACAAATTTGGAGCACGGCCCTGTTAGAAGTCTTAAACCCATGAGAAGATGTAAAAAAAAAAGTGAACAAGGCAGGAGTGGTACATCAGGATAGAGCAGTTCCGCATTCTATATAGGTAAATTCAAGTTCCAGTTAGAAGTTTTCATGTATAATAACGAACCTGCATCAAGTGCTTTTTTAATGGCTGCATCCTTTGGTAAAATTCCTATCCACTTGTAAACTGTATCAAACAATTGTATTGTAATTAATGGCTCCAGTTCATATTGCACTTGTTGTTCTCTCGCAGACCAGAGCACGGAAGATAAACACTGTATGTACACACTGCTCAGATATTTAGTATTATACGTAAAGTTGGCAGTCATGAAGTTGGTGTCGGAACTTCTTTGCTCCGCATGTGAGATCGCCGATTCGCCGCAGTCCTTTAGCCAATCAATGTAAAGTTTGATCCTTTGTGATGACAGCTCATTTTGCAGCGTGCATAATTGATAAAGGAGGTCACACGCTGCATCTATGGCTGAATTTGTGTTCACCGATAACTGTGACGAGTATTGGTAACCTGTAAGAAAAGAAATAGAACATCTATTATAGCAGTCGAATAACACTTTGATTTGTGAAACAAAATGTTCAACAGGGGTTAACCTATGCAAAAAATAATTTATTAAATCGGATAACACTGAAGAAGAAATGTTTTACATAATTTAATCAGCTAGACATATAATACAACTGAAGCTTCACGTAAACACGTTACTTCACATATATTGTGTAAAACTAAAATGGCTGTATTTTAAGTATACCGTGATGAGCAGGTATATGAGCATTGCGCAGCACCAGGTCCAGAACGTGCAAAGCGGCAGGAGGCTCAGCCCCCAAAGCCCGTAGTAAAGGTCCCGTGACGGAAGGGGGTGCAGCCCCGCCCAGCAGAAGCCCTGCAGCTGCTTCTGCCAGCCCGGGTGAGCGAGCAGCCCTTGATCGGGCTTCAGCACTACCGAGGACGCACGACACTAGCACGCGCGCCCAGCCCACACTATAATCAAACGAGTGATAAATTAAAACAATAATATACAATTTAAAAAAAAAGAATTACAAGTACCTATGTATACAAAATCTAAAAAAATTATCAACAAGCAATGGTAAACACAGAAATTTTAAGTATTTTTATTTAATTTATAAGTATGGTATTAGGAATTCTCAGTCGATTAATGTTTAAATAAAGTTTTACCCTATACTAAGCCTAAACCTGTCTGGGGCCCATAAAAATTCAAAATTTTTTGATTTTTATTTTTACGAAAAAACCATGAAAACACACGTAGGTATATTAAAAAAACACACACACATTCATATTATTTTATCGTAAGTGTCGAAATGCAATGATTTTTTTATTGTTTAAGTAAAAAAAAAATCTTTTTTTGAATTCCGATAATGTTGCCAGCGCAACATTTTCCGAAAAATAATAATAAATTTTTATTTGTTTATTTAGAGACAACACTACTATTATTATTTGATGCCTACCTAATGATCTTCTTCTGTGTGGTATATTTTGTTGCACGGCACACAACGGAACATCGCACTCATAACACATAATTATGATACACTTTCAAACACACACATATTTCAAATAAACGCAACAAAATTGCTTGTATTTTTGTTAATAAATCACTATTAGTATTCAATTGAATCATAAACCAACAAAAACTGACAAATATCGCAAAACATATTGTATATATTTGTGTATACGTGTACAAATAAATCGAAAATTGGAAAAAATAAATCGTATTTCCCGCGCACTTTGTGCGTGACCTTGAATGATGAAATATTTGAATTTCGATTGTGGAACACGCGTTCGGGGCGACATCTACAACTTTTCTACACAATTTTGATGGCAGAAAAACTTCTGTTTTGATTGTTGATTTAAAATATAATCGGTGATGTTTTTGAGTTGAAAATGGAACGACAGGTCACCACGGGATTTCTCTACTGGGAAAAAATCACGTTTTTGAAATTCGATATGCGGCCGCCGAGAAATAATTAATTACGTTCCGAACGCACATGTGCGGCCTGGCCCGGGGCTCATTAAAAATTACAAGAAAAAATGTGTCGGGATCAATCTAATAAAAATAATTTAGAGTTAAAACACTCAAGATATCTTGATTGGCTTGTCACATGGAAACCTTGATCGTAGATTTTCCCCGATTTAATGGTGTAATTTCTGATGTAATAGATGCTGACAGATACAAATGTACATTAATGGCTTCTTATGTTTAGCAGTAAGAAACTTGTCCAATGATCGATAAAGTAATATTAATTATTTAAATAAATTAAATTCATTAAAAAAATTAAACACACCTAGTACCAGCCATTTTCTCATCGAATCTTTCCGGGGACGTGGGCGAAGCAAAAGCTGCAGTTCCCAAAATACGTATGTTCAATAAACCCATATTTGAACTGTCTCTTGGTCTGTATAATCGAATCTGAAACATGAAGAAATGCTTTCATAAGGAGGAAGTGGCAAGATCAAAGTTTTGGAAAAGGTTTTTTTTTTACAACATCCAAATAGATCGCAACGCAATAGATTTTTAGATAGAAAAAGTCGATACATTTTTATTTTGTAAAAAGCAATCAAAATTGAAAATGCATACTTATTATATCAATGTCTGATGCTGTCACTAGCTGTTGAGAATTTGGATATAGTTCAGTGAACAAAATTCAGATATGTATGTATTGTCTTAATTATTACAGAAGTTCTATTCAATTTACAGTTTTTAAAAAAAAATTGTCTAGTGCGTTTTTTCACTCAGTCACATTTTCATTTAAAAAATGTAAAAAAAAATGGAATTGAATGCGTGCCATTAATTTCGCATTAAATATCTAAAACTTTGATTTGTAAAAGTAAATAAATTTGTATTTTTTATACATACATGTGTCTTTTGGAAATATAAGATACAACATATGCAGTGGACCCACAATACCATAGGAATTAACTAAAAATGATTTAATCCCAGCCCTGAATTTTGCCTTTCTGCTGAATTTGAATCTATTGCCCAATGCAAAAAAACAGGACAAATATAACCTAGATGAGTACTGAGAGTCTATTGTATGTAATTAATCATAATTGAAACAAAATATAAACGTAAATTATTTTATGTTGTCAATTTGTAATCAAATTATAAATAGAAAACAATGTCAATAAGAGCAGATAGCAGGTGCGTGCAGTGAGAACAGAAGCATGACTTATTTGGGAAAAAAGAAATCGAAATTAAATCTATTGCAAGATTTTATAGTCCTGTTTTTTATAAGTAAATGAATTTGATATATATATTTTTTTAACATAATTAACAAAATGATTGATTTCTAAAATTAATCATCAAAAACAAATGTATCTTAAAAATTTACTTTCGTAAGTCAAAAATGTACTATTGACGATTGAAGTCTTACAGTTGGGGAGAAAAAAATACAAAATATTTTAAATACAATTTGGGCAATGCAAAGTGCGTACTATGAATGTGCGTGACTACACATCTTACCAGAACTGTGTTCACAACTTGTGGCTGGACCAGCTTGAGCCTGATGTACGTCATGCCGGCCGTGGGCTGCGGAGGGCCCAGAGGGGTCATCACACAGCCCTGGGCACACACCTCCAAACTCACCGCACTCGGACAAGCTGAATGGAAAAATAACAAAGTTAATAGTTTAAACCATGCTTAGTATTATTCCTGGTATTACCTAATTCAATAAATTAATTGTCACAAGAATAACATTCAACCATGCACGGTTAAAAAAATGTACTTTTTATAAGTCACAAGATTGGATAAGAATTTGAAAATGTTGTAGAGACTCGGGAAATTATTTTGGAGGCACCAAAAATGTGTGAACTTACTGGAAAGTGTTGTGAGGTGCGGTTGTAGTTGCACTTCATGCAGCAATACAGCGTGGGGCAGTCTAACAGCTAGGTCCACAGAGCCTTCAGCGCGACAGAAGTGGTGTGACCAGGCGGCTGAACGTGTGCGGCGGTGCGCTCCGCCTCCTCCTCCACCTCCCGCTGTCCCACCTGGACCTACAGCTGTTCCGCTCGCTCCTCCGCCCAGGAGGGCCTCCGCCGATTGTGTGCTGGGGTTGCTGGAGCTGATAGTACCTGGTGATTTTTGTTTGTTCAACATGTGTATGTGTGTGTAAATACTGTGTAAAATAAACTTACAGATGCAAGATCGTACGTTGAAGATTAGAGTTATGTTGCTACTCACTAAGTGGAGCATAGTTGATGAGACCCTCGGGAAGATCGGCTGCGGGTTGCTTGTCGGCCAGAGTAGGTGGCTGGAGCGGGCGACGAAGATGGGTGTGCAGCGCAGCCACCAGCCCCGCACGAGGGCCAGGGGCAGACCGCTGGGCGCCCACCAGGCGAGCGCACAGAGCCTCGCATCCCCCCAGCCCCACCCAGCACTGAAGGGCAGAGCTGTTCTCCAGGTAACGCAAGAGCAATGAAACCAAGGCTTCTGATAGACTGCCGCGTTCATTACCTAAAATAATAATAAAAAACTCAGAAGCTTATATCTTTAATTTTTAAAATTCAGTCAAGTAAAAAGAAGTCTGATCTTCAGGAATCATTTTCTATTTTAAGCGGAACAATGTATAATTAAATCTCGAGTAAATCGCACACACCAGCAAAGATGGATGACATGGATGTCACAATTTATTCAACAGTATCAGAAATAGGAACATTAGGACATGAGAAATGAAGTATGAGACAAAAAAAAATAATTATGTCACTCACCGATAAAATCAAGCAAGGGGATCAACATTAGTCTTGGATGCGTAGTAGAATCTGCTAACGCTGACACAAATTTAAATAGGGCATCGCCTACAGACAGATTATCCACATGATCTGCATTAATAGCTAAAATAGGAAGTACCAAATTTTTACAAACATTAAGCATTGTGATTTTTTATAAAAAGGAAGAAAACACATTTTATGAACGTAATGCATAGTTACCATAATTTGTAAGAAGTGCTATATTAGGTGCTGAGCAAGTCGATAAAGTTTTGAAAATTCTTTTCATCGTTGGATAAAGTTGCAAAACTGAAAGAACCAAATAGTAAAAATATTAATTATTTATTAAAAAAATGTACTGAATACATTTATAAAAAAAGAGATATGAAAAAGTGGAAGATTAACCTATGATGGCTGTTTGATAAGTCAGTGACTTTTTGAATTTCCCGCGCAGTAACATTAAATGTAACACTACTGCCATCAACCGTCAAAAGGGAAAGATCGCGAAAAAATAGTTGCAATTTGACAATTTTAAAATTCCCGCCAAAATCGAAGCTTTATTTCAAAAGTTCAATGAAAGTAATACACAACGGCGCATTCGCCCGGTGAAACATGAAAAGCTGCGAGACTTTTTGATTTTTCTCTCGATAATTTATAATAAATTAGTGAAAACATTTTTGTGGAAATGTATTTGTTGTGAATTTATAAATAGTTTGAGTAGTGTATTGATATTTTGAAAACTTCTTACTAAATTCAACTTCCCCAATTCGAAATTCGATTTTTTTTTTAAATTTTGGTCCCCCTCAATTTCATTTTAAAGAGCTTTTACTGTAGTTTGTACAACTCAAGAATATTTTGTGATATGTGAATAATAAAACAATCTGAGATTTGTATTGAAAATAACTATTAGTGAATAAACTGTTGTTTTTAATGACTTACGCATGTTACTGTTATTTGAGAATTGTATCTAATTGTATGGATGCTTGGTAACTGAAAATAGGCATGATGACAGTATTAAAGAATAAGTGATTTTAGAGAAGAAAATATTTTGAAAGGATTCTAAAAAATGATCCAGCTTTAACCCTTATTGTGCCGAAGTTATTGTAGGTGTGTGAAAAATGCCAGCGTCACGGTAGCGCTCGTTTTGACAGTTCATTTTTGGGGCGCATCAGTGACAATCGTGTTCCCGCGTTCATATTTTTATTAATTAAATTGCGTTCTAACTTTCTTCAATCACACTTTTTTCTATAAACACCATTATTATTTATATAAATTATCTATGAAAATGCACTTTTTTACTGGCATTTTTAGCATATTTTAACTAAATATTTATGACACTAAAAGGGTTAATGTACACATTGAGATTAAGGCGCCATAGTACATGATTCACGTTTTTGAAGTCTGGAGAGTCAATTTAGTGTCAAGTTTTCGAATCTTATTGCCAAAATTACAGCTAACCACGGATTCAATCAATTTTATTATGAGAGGTCCATTTACTCTTAAAGCATTTGTTTAAAAAAAGTAAAAAAAATACTTTGTTATTATCACAAAAAAAATATAATCCCGAAGCCCTATTCAATCTTTCTAGCAATAGAGTTATCTTCGGTACACTTTTTCTCGAAATATTTCCACGTAAAGACCATAATTTTTTTAAATAAATTGAATAAAAAAAGTTCAAACAGAAAGTTTGGGGGAAAATATATTATTATTTTTGGGTAGGTTGTTAAATACAACATTTACAAATAGATAAAAATTCACGTTCCGTCTCCTATATCGCAGCATCCAAAAAACCGTAAATGGATTGAATTTTTTGATTAAATTTTACATTAGTATTAAGATAATTTCATTGTCATTAATACAAAAATATTTAAAAAAAATATACCTTATGCCCAAAAATTTTAAATAATTCAATAACAGAGCCCATAAAAAGTGAACAAAAATATCCCTTTAGACGAACACCGGTCAGTGGACACCGTCAGGCTGTTGTCCCGCGATTCTATATAAATTATATCTGAAATGCGTCGTAAACATTATGCAAATGTCATAAAACGAAAGTTACCATGTAGAGGAATTAGTTTATGAAGTAGCTTGCCCCAAGAACACAAGTAAATCATTTTATAACACATTTCAAATATCGAGATGATAGTATTCAAAACTTTATTTTTAGGTTATAATACAAAAATTCTGTCAAAATTCTCTGTTTTTATCAAATGAATTGAATGTTTTTTTCATTGTACCTATATATTTTATTAAAACATGTAAAATTTTGGCAATTTTTAGTACCTCTTTAATGATATTTTTAAGAATATAGAAACTCTATTTCGCGTACGTTACAGAAATAGGTTTGGGAAATTTCTTAAATTGACATCCTTTCGCGCATCGGTATACTTTGTACAGTGTGTATGATTTTAGCTTTGATTGATAAGGATTTTGTTTATTATTGAATAATATGTATTTACATTATTGTATTTTATTTAGTTAGATATATTATTTACATTATTATACTTATTTATATCTTTTCTGTGAATCGATTTTATTATCCGTGATTTTTTTTCTTTTACCTCTTTTATATTTAAACCGTGAGAATCTCAAATTTAACACATATATTAGGTCCTTACATATGAAATTGGCGTTTTGCCGTACTGGCAAATTTGATCTCAAATATCTTCTCTTTGGTTAGGAATTCCAAATCCAAATTTATACAGCTATTTACTCATGTATTTGTGTTTTCAAAATTATAATTCATTTGTTTTTTCCTCAATTGTTTTTTTCTTTGCGTCACTCAGTTTACAAAATGAAAAACTTGAAATATCGCGTTATTTACGAGTACGAGTTCCACCGTGGCACCAGTGCTGCAGAAACGGCTCGAAGGATTAATGATGTGTATGGCGACGGTGCCGCAAAAGAAAACACAGTGCGTTTTTGGTTCCAACGTTTTCGTTCTGGAAATTTTGACCTGCAGAACAAGCCCCATGGACGGCCGGAGACCAAAGTTGATAATGAAGAATTGAAGGCTATTGTGGAAGCGGATCCATCGCAAACCACATCCGAGTTAGCTGCAGGCTGCGGAGTTAGTGATAAAACTGTTTTAATCCACTTGAAGCAAATTGGTAAGGTGAAAAAGCTTGAAAGGTGGGTACCTCACGAATTGAGTGAAGCAAATCAACAAACGCGCGTTGACTGCTGCGTTGCATTACTCAACCGGCACAATAATGAAGGGATTTTAAATCGAATCATTACCTGTGATGAAAAGTGGATCCTGTACGATAATCGGAAGCGCTCATCGCAAGGCTGAACCCTGCCGAACGAGCCCAACAAACCGATTGCCCCATAGCGAAAATTGACTCCAAAAAAGTTACTTGTAGAGAAGTGGTTGGTGGAGATGCTAGTGCGTTCACTACGCTTTATAAATCGGCCAGACGGATTACGGCGAGTCTATTGTCAGCACTGCAACCATTGATGGAAAAAGCTAGCTGCTAAAAACAACCGAGGCTAGGGTTAATCGCTCTAGGCCACTGATGGTCATGATAACGCTTAGACCACACCACTGCACAAAGACGGCTACTAAATTCAGAGCTCAATTGGCAAGGTTCCTAAGACATCCCCGTACTCTCGGTCCCTTGTCCCCAACAGATTACCATTTTTTCGAAACTTGGATAACTTCTTGCAAAGGAAAAAATTCAACTCCGATGGGGCAGTCCAAACCGCCTTCAAAGATTTTATTGATTCCCGTCCGAATGGTTTTTTTAGTAAAGGGATCGATGAACTACCTATGATATGGCAAAAGTGCATAGATAGCAATGGTACATACTTTGATTAAATACATATATTATAATAATAAAAAATCGGCTTTATGTTCCTCCCATACTAAACGTCAATTTCATATGTAAGGACCTAATATATATGCATTATGAAATGGTTATTTTTCGGGAACTTCACGGATTTGTAAAAATATCTTATTTTTGCGCTATATTTCGGTTATACTTGGATAACCATTTATGTGTTTGTGAGTGTTTGTTACTTGACGCACTTTTAAAGGTTCATTTAAAATTAATAATACCGGGTGTATGTTTATTTATGTTTCTATATTTGTAAGAAATAAACTATTGTTGTATTGTTATAAAAAAAACATATTTAATAAACTTAATTGACAAAATACATATTCATTAATAAAATTTTTCCCTTAACCCCCCAATATTTACATGGTGACATAACCTCGTTTTGTTCCGGCAGTCGTCAGATATCATAAAAAACCCGAGTGCGCGATCTTTCAGCCGACACCTTACTTCGCGATTCGTATTCGTTTTGCGGTGCCGCTGTCCTATTTTAATTTAGGAGTTAAAATAGGACCGCAAAATGAATAAAAATCGTCTAGTGTAGTGCCGCCTTTATACTTTCTACGCTTTAAGAATTACGTGTACAAATTGATGGTTTCACCGATATATTGTCTATGCTTTGAGTAATGTATTTTCACGGATTATGTGTAGTGAATCTGAGAATTCGTTGATTTAGATGTTTTCACTGCCCCCACTCTGCCCGACCGGGAAAAGTACATTTTTACTAGTGAAAGTATAGTCTCACTAAAAATGCAAATTCGCTGTAACATATATATAGTGTCTCATAGCTAGTAGCAAAAATTGAAAACAGAATTTTTTCAACAAGGTTTTCATAATTTTATTTGAGTTGTATTGAAGCGAATGAATTTTTCAAAATTGATATAAGTTACTGCAATGATACTTCAACTTTTTGCAAAAAATATTGGAATAAAAGGGAATTAATTAGGAGTTTGTTTTATACAGATTGTATAAAACAAACTGGGTAATTTTTTATGAATAATTTTACCCCAGTTCATATAATCCGATCTTACGAATCCTTTTTTTCCTTTTATAACATCTTTATATGTTGTATTATGTTAACTTGTTGAGGACCCTAAAAATTTCACACAAAATATAGGTCAAGACCAGAGATTTTCTGTTTTTTTTGTGATTTTTATTTTTACGAAAAAACCATGAAAGCATGCGAATATAAAAAAAAAAAAAAAATCATATTATTTTATCGTCGAAATGCAATAATTTTTTTATCATTTAAGTAAAAAAAAAAAATTTTTTGAATTTCGATAATGTTGCCAGCGCAACATTTTCCGAAAAATAATTTTTATTTTTTATTTGTTTATTAGAGACAACACTACTATTAATAATAATCTTCTTCTGTGTGGTATATTTTTTTGCACGGCACACAACGGGACATCGCACTCATAACACATAAATATGATACACTTATATCACACACACGCATATTTCAAATAAACGCAACAAAATTGCGTGTATTTCTGTTAATAAATCACTATTAGTATTCAATTGAATCCTAAACCAACAAAAACTGACAAATATCGCAAAACATATCTTACATATTTGCGTATACGTGTACAAACAAATCGAAAAAATAAATCGTACTTCCCGCGCACATTGCGCGTGACCTTGACGACGGAATATTTGAATTTCGATTGCGCAACACGCGTTCGAGGCGCCATCTACAACTATTCAATACGATTTTGATGGCAGAAAAACTTTGATTTTGATTGTTGATTTAAGCTATAATCGGCGATGTTTTTGATTATTGATTTAAAATATAATCAGTGATGTTTTTGAGTTGAAAATGGAACGACAGATCACCACGGGATTTCTCTACTGGGTAAAAATCACATTTTTCAAATTCGATACGCGGCCGTCGAGAAATAATTAATTACGTTCTGGACGCACGGGTGCGCCCTGGCCCCTGGGGACAGTTGCGCCCCGCCGCACGGGTGCGGCCTGGCCCCAGAGGCTTTACATACCCTGTTTTAATGAATCGTTTTGTTTTTGTTTATATGTTCCGTTAATCGTTTTTTATTATACTTTTTAAATAATCTTAAGCCGTGCACTGATTGCTGTCACAATCTAATTATATAAAGTTGTCATTCCAGCAAGTTACGGATAGATAACCAAATTATTATATTTAGATATTTGAGGTTACATTTCTGTAAGTATGAGTTTTCATTCTTTTCATAAAATTCAATAAAGTAATAGACAATGATCAGTGTAGATTTATACAACTTTATTTTGTATAAATATTTTTTTTAAATTGATCTATTTTATAAATCTACTGTATAAATTGTTATTTTATACAATAGATTTATATATCTTATTATATTTTTATACAATAGATATATACTATAAATCTATTTTATAAATCTATTGTATAAATTGAGCATCATTAATACAGTGAAACTCGCTTAATAAATTCACTTTTAATAAGTTTTCCCGCTAAATAAGTTTAAATTCTGCGGTCCCGAAAAAGTCCCATACAAATCCCAATTTTTTTTAGCCTTAATACGTTTCCCGCTTATGTTCGTTTCTTGCCTAAGTCGTGAAAATATTTATAGTCGAAATCAATTTATTCATACAAATAAATCTTCATAATACGTTTATCGAAAGACAAAATTTTGTTCAACATTCCTAAAAATTAAAAAAATGGGCACAATAAAAATTAGGTGGGTTTGGCGGCGTCACGAAAGTTCCAGCCGCTGAAAAAACCCTGTAATATTTGAATAAGCTAATAAAATAATATTTAATAAATAAATTTATCCGGCGATTATTTACGATAATTTTTTCAAAATCAATCAATGTCAGCGCAAAATAAATTCGCCTAAATGAAACCATTTTCATTTTGGTTGTATTTCTTCGAGGAAACAATTGACAATATTAATTACATAATATCTCCTATTGTTTTTTAAGGCCGGCGTCACACTAGGTGTATTTCGTCGCGTCTTTGACGCTGCGGAACGCCGCTACTTTGCGGATCATCAATCGTTCCGCCGCCGCCAGCAGAACGCTCGTTTCGGCATCGGTTCGGTTTTACGTCAACGTAAAGTCGGTGACGTCGCGTCTCGTGTTTTTGATTGCAACGCGCCACATTTGAAGATTGTGCGCACGTGTGTTTGATCTCCGTGCGGTCCGCCGCGGAATATAGTAGGTACGTGACGGCTAAATTCAGATGCGGATTTGACGCGACGGAAGAAACGCGTAGTGTGGCGCCGACTTTAATGAGTTACAAAAAATGGATTTGATTTTATTTAGCAATAAAAAAAAAAAAAAAAAAACAAAAAAAAAAAATGAATTTTCCTCGCGCCCGGGAAAATATTAAGGTAGTGTGAAATCAAACGTAATTAAAATAAAGAAAATAATTAATCACAAATAAAAGGACGTTGCTCAAAGTGGTATGTTGAATGTACACCTAAATTATGTAGAAATCATCAAAAGAGATAAATTTTTAAAATGAAGTCAAATAGAACTGTTTACAAATGGTTATTTTTTACAAATGTGCAAACTTTACCAAGCCAGGGACAGTAGATACAGGTAGCTTTTTGTCAATATACACCGATTTATATTAATTTTTTTTGACAATTCTAATTTTTTTTATAGTTTTGATGGTTTTTATCATTTTCTGACCCTCAGGTACTATGTATTTACATAGGTAATATTTTACAAATGTATCTACTTCATTTTTTTAAATAAAATGTCCTTAAATTGTCATATTATATAAACGAAAATTTAATTAAAACACAAAATTAGAAAGTGTAAATAATTTATGAAAATATTATAATATTTTTTAATAAGAGTAGCTTGTTGGTCTTGTCAATCAGAAAGCCCTAAAACTAAACAAATGTTAATGTATACACAATTATGAATAATGAGCTTTCTAATCGATTGAATTCATTAATTTCAAACCTGTCAAACATAAAATGTCAAAAAAACGGCATCACAATGTAATACAATAACTGTCAAGATACAGAAATAGCAATGTTGCTTAGTTCAGAATATGGATGATTATCATTTTATTTGACTTTTATTAATGCGAACTAATTTTAAATATTCGATATAAGTTACTTTCATGAAAGTCTTACGTTTTCAAAAGATAATTCAGAATTTTTTTATTTCACGGGTGCACTACTATATAGTAATTAATAACAACTCTTGCGTGACCGCGCAACATCAGTTGAGCACTGATTGCTTGTCACTATCTAAATATCTAAATTCGTCTTCCCAGTAAGTTACGGACAGACAACGAAATTATTATTTTTACATATTTGAGGTTACATTTCTGTAAGTGTGGGTTTTATTTCTTTTCATGAAACTCGATAAAGATCGGTGTAGATTTTTACAACTCAATACTTTGAGCATCATCAATATATAATTTTGTCATTATTCTACTTTTTAAGTATAACTTCTAACGCGCATACATAAGTACACACATGATTTTTTTAAGTGGCTTTTATTTAAATTATTTAACATTGATATTAAAAAAAATGTTATAAAACAATAAAAAAATATTTTGAAATTCACACACTTCATATAATTTTTCAACGCTAAATAAAAATAATAACGTAATGTTACATGTAATGGAGATCTTAAAAAAAATGTTTTTTAATCATTTTGCGTCATCACCTTGCAGAAATTTAAAAAATATATTTTTTATAATGTTATTATCATTTTATTTGACTTGTATTAATGCGAATGAATTTTAAATATTCGACATAAGTTACTGAGTTCCATAAGTTATATAAGTTCATGAAAGTCTTACGTCTTACAAAAGATGATTCAGACTTTTTTTATTTCTATATCCAATATGCATTTGCAGTGAATGTGCCGCCTTACGAAAGAAATCATATTGGGTCGTATTGTAAACGTGTAAATTGGTTATATCCCTAATATACCACACAAGATCGCGTTTTCACGAAATGTATCAAGCGATTTGTTGAACTAGCAAAACTTGCGTTCTTATAGAAAAGGTCACGCACATTGCTCTTCGTAATTGGAATGCCGGTTGCTAATGTTAGCGCATTTCTATGATTTGGTTTGCTTGCTTCAGACAATTTAAATGCACGAAAACAATGAATATTCAAATTTTGAGGTGGATGAATTTCGACACCAGCGCTCGAGAGGCGGCAAGAAAGCACAACATACGTCGGAATTATGAAATTTGCCCGGTATAGCAGTCCCTTAACAAGATTTTCAATAAAATAAAAGTATAAAATTGTGCAATCCGCCATTTTAACTGAAACACCGGTCAGAACGAATGACGTCACGCCTCAGTACACATCACTGTGTCTATAAACTGTTGCCATAGACACAATGCAATGTTTACTGAGGCTTGACATCACATAGATGAAATGACAGCTGCGGGCGTTTTTGCGCGATTTTAAAAGTATGTAGATGAAAATGCAATTATTTGCGTAAAAACTTAGTTTATTACTGAAATAATGTTATTTTTGGTAATAGTAAACATGTACCTACAATATAGAATGTTATTTCAAAATCTGTCATCATGCCTATTAACTGTTATTTCGTACTGTTGGTTTTCCATCAAAATTGCAAAAATTCATGCCTATTAACTGTTATTTCGTATTGATGGTTTTCCATAAAAATTGCAAATCTCAAATAAAGACACAAATCTCAAATAACGATTATCATATAACCATCACTAAAATAGCATCACTAGAAATAACAGGGTAAATGAAAAATAGTTCAGTAACAGGTATACATCTTTACAATCAAATTAGTATGTGTAAATACAATCAAATTAGTATGTGTAAGAGGTGCATACGACACACATTGTTTCGTTGTGTTGGTGTTCACGGATTTAAATACCAACACAGTGAAACAATGCGCTACGTACGCACAGCTTACACATACTACTTAGGTTGTCTTTCTTAAACCGACAGTTGTCCAGTAGAAGCAAATGCCAATCCTTTTGTTAAAATATAATTTCATCAGCTAAGAAAATATTATGTTGGGTGAGCTTAATTAGACTACCCAGGATATTTGTAAAGATATTTCGAAGCAGTAAAGATATAGTGTACCTTTGTCAGCCAAGCAGGGGATAGCATTGGTAGTAGACGCAGAAATATTAGCCCCATCGGATGTAGTCTGTTGTGAAGCTTTGCTCTCGTCTGTTTGGCTCTCATCTGTCGTTTGTTCTGTTACCTGTTCCATGGGATCCGACTGAAAAACAATAGTTAAAAGTTCAATGTATTTTTTTTTTTATATTACTTTTACATTACAAACAAAAATTTAATTTGTAAATGTTAAAAAAAAGTTAGAAATATGTAAAACAGCAAAATCAAATATTAAACATATATAAAATCATTCATATCAAAGGTGTAGGAGAATCCCGCTTCGGAAGACCCTTTTAAGCAAAGGTTTATGATAAATATATATTTTTTTTATTGTTCTTAAAATAGGTAAATACATTTATATATATTGTAAAATATCAGTATATCAAATTTCTAATCAAAAGTACGTATCACAAACTTTCTTAGTTTTTTCTTAAAAATGTTCATATTTTTTCATCTCTAATATCCTCTGGCAGACTCACATAAAACTTCATCCCACTGCACATCACAGAAATTTGCGATCTTTTTTTCTTTCTAAATGGCAATCTTATTTCATCTTTTTTACTCCCTTTATATTAACTCGTGGCGTCTGCTTGCTTGCTTGCCGGCTTGTCGGGTGAAAAGACTTTGGATCGATTTTTAACCATTTTGCCGTGATCCAATCGAGCTGAAACTTGGCAAGTAGACTCGTGACGATGATCAAGAAGATCTATCAAATTTTTGTTAAAAAAAATTAATAATTATAGTATAATTTTGGATTTTAGAAATTTTATTGGTTTTTTCAAATTGGAATCATTTGAAAAGTTTGCTTACTAGCAACGGCGGCCAGATAACGTCTCGGAATATTTTCTATACATAATAGGTACTTCACTACGAATGTCGAAAATCTAAATTGACTGACAAATGTTTTTAGAATTCAATCTTCAAAGCATGCATGTCTTTTATCAAAGCTCAAAACATCTGACATTTTAGAAATATATTAAATTACTGTAAGTTTAGTGTTATGTTATATGTTTTAATTCGTCTTTAATTGTTATATTTTACAAAGAAAGGGAGTATAATAAAAACTTGGTTTTTATGGGTTACTTTTTTTCTTGTACAATGGTCATGTTCATTTTGGTTTTGTCTTATTTTTCTTACTAATTCAAATGTATTGTTGTGTCCATTAACAATTTTGTATATAAATAGAAGTACATTAAATTTAATTATTTGTCTAAATGTCATATCACTTTGACAATTTTTGCAATATAATTTCACGATCTATAGTTTAAAACGCTCTTTTGAAATCCAGGAATACAGCAATGACAAATCTACTTTTATCCGTATCCTCTTTCCAATCTTCCAAGTACTAAATTTAGAGCCATTTCACAAGAGTGTTTACTTCTAAATCCACGTTGTTCCTCACATAGTATATTTTCTCTTTCCAAATAGTAAACAAGCTGTTCTTTTATAATATATTCTAGTATCTGTTCATACTTTGGAAGCGTATTTACTGGTCTAAATTCTTCACATTTTTTAGTATTTTTAATCTTTGGTATTGGGTTAACCCTCGATATTTTCCATGATTGTGGAAAAGTTCCTATGTTAATAGATTCATTTATAATATTTACGAGGTATTTTTCTGTTATAGGTAGTGATTCTCGTATCAACTTTATGGTTATTCCATCTGGACTAGGTTATGATTTCATTTTTTTAAATATACTTTTAATTGTTCTATAGAGATTGGTTTTAACTTAAGTTGAATTTTTTTTTCTTCTATAGTATTATTTTCCTTTAAATCTACGTTTGTATTAGATATGCTTTTGTTTATTTCTTCCACACTATTTACAAAATATTTGTTAAATTTATTTGCGATATTAGATCCTTCTATTTCTGGGGGAAATTTAATATCTTCATTTATTTTGCTTGGATCATTTTGCATTAATGACTTTATTATATATAGACCACATTTTTTCGAATCGCCTTTTTCATTCTCGATTTTAGTTTGAAAGTATCGATTTTTGTTATTTTTTAGTTCATTTGTGTATTTATTTCTATGTAATTTAAATTTTTCCCAGTCCTCCCGATTTTTTGTTATTTTTGCTATTTTATATAACCTATCTCTTTCATATTGCATATTTTTCAAATGATTATTGTACCATATGCTATATGTTCTTCTTTTTATTATACTTTCTGGTACAATATAATAAAATAAGAAACTTATTTCACAATCTTGTACCTTTTCTGTAATATGTGATTCACTTAACATTACCATTCTTATTTTTTTGTTCCAATAATATTTCTAGTTCCTCTTTGTGGGCTAGTAAACTTTGTATATTTAAGTATATGATGCCCTCCATTTGGTTCCTATTCAAAAAAACAAAATTTTTGCCTTTTCCATTTCTACTTTCTTTTCACATACTGGGCATTTATTGAAGTACTATTTTTTTATAGTTCGTATTTTTGTTTAAATATTATAAACATCCCCTCTGTTATCAGAATAATTAGATTGTTATTACACAAAACAGGATGTGCTTATTTATGTACCTGTAAAAATTCTATGATAACTGTCAAGACATTTGTCCAATGTCAAAACTGACAAATTATACAATGTTACATAATAATAGTCAAGACACAACTACTAAGATGATGCAAAGTAATGAGAATGGATCCATCTGTACACGAAATTAAAAAATCTAGGTAGACAGAGGTAGCACATCATAAAATCTGAATTATATTAAGGGACTGCTTTCAACACTAACTCATTTTTTTGCAGCATTCTTAGTGAAGGGTTATGAATAACAACAGTCCTTTAAAGCAATGAATTTATTTATATTAATCAAATATATCGGGAGACAATGTTATTGCTCAGAGCTCGAGCCGCGACACACAAATGGTGATTATAAAATGGCGGCTGACCATAGAAGTGTACACACAATTTGATATAGATGGAGCTCACGTCGCTTCGTATTATCTTTAACACCTCCCCTCGAAGTCGTGAGCGAGTATTCCTATTCCTATTCTTACATACTCTCATCCATCATACCTAGGTTACGCGACAATCATGATGTTTTGATCCACTCAAACCTTTCGTCAAAACATCAGCAGGCATCTCATCAGTACATAAGTATTTCAAATCAATTACACCTTGTTTGCACATATCTCGAATAAAGTGGTGTCTCACTGCTATATGTTTTGTGCGAGAATGAAAGTTTCTACTCTGAGCAAGTTTTATGGCACCCTGATTATCGTTGAATAACGTCACACACTCACTTTCAATACCAACGTTACCCAAAACATCACATAAATACATGGCTTCCTTTGAAGCTTCGGATAGTGCCATGTATTCCGCTTCCGTACTCGATAGCGCAACACTCCGTTGCTTACGTGCCTCCCAACTGATCGGGGCACCGGCTAAAATAAATGCAAATCCAGAATATGATCTACGATCTATGGCATTTGCTCCCCAGTCTGCATCGACCACACCGAACAAAGGCAGCCCGGTTCTTTCATAAACTAAACCGTAGTCAGATGTACCTTTTAAATATCTCATGATACGTTTAGCCGCCTTCCAGTGCTCAACACTATAATTACTATTAAATTGGCTTAAATAATTTACGGCAAACGCTATGTCTGGTCTAGTCGATACAGCCAGATAAAGTAACGCTCCTATCAAGCTTTGGTATGGGTACTGTTTCATTATGTCCTCATTCACACTTACCGGTTTTTCTAATTTCACATTAACATCTAGAGGCGTCACTGCAGGTTTACACTCACTCATATGGAATCGTTCTAACACTTTCTCTATATAAACCCTTTGATTAAGAAACACTCTGTTTTCTTCATCACGACTAAATTCAATACCCAAACAATTACTTATCTTTCCTAAATCTTTCATTTCAAACTCACTTGATAACTGTTTCTTTATATTTTTCATCCATACATCATCATTTCCTGCCAAAATAATGTCATCAACATAAATAGCAATCAACATCAGTCGCTCACCTTTCTGTGCTATGAATACACATGGATCTTGTGCTAACGCTTCAAAACCTATTTTTATCAGCATTCTCACTAATTCTTTACACCACTGTAACCCTGACTGACGCAAACCATACAGGGATTTCTTTAAAACACACACACTATCACTACATTCACTCAATGCTTTGTCCCAGCGTTTAGCTGTTTCAATTAGATTCTTATCTTTAATAACTTTTCTTTGGGAACCAATCTTTTGGTTTGCGAGTAATCTATTCAAAACATCGCTTAGGTGATCCGGCACTTCCATGTAAACCTCTTCATCAAGTGTACCATTCAGGTATGCAGTCACTACATCCATTTGATGGATATTTAATCCTAACTCGGCTGATACAGCAGCTATCAGTCTTATTGATGAAGATCTCACGACCGGAGACGATGTCTCATGGAAATCCTCCCCTGGCCGTTGCGAACAACCTTTTGCGACGAGACGTACTTTCTTCCCAGTAGTTTTAGTGCTAAATACAAATCGATTTCCGATCACTTTTCGTTGTTTTGGCCTTGTAACTATTTCCCATGTCTTATTCTTTATTTGTGCTAAGTACTCGTCCTCCATGGCTCCTTTCCATGCATCAACATCATTACTCTTTTCTATTTCATGCCATGTAATCGGTTCTACAATAGTTATCCCAGCTATCATCTGCGCATTAGTCTCTTCAATATCTGATTCACTTTCACTTTCAGTATTATCTCTTACTAAATTGTGCTCCTTTCGCGGTCTTCCCACTGAACCGGAACGTATTATACGTGGTCTTCCTCGTCCTCTTTTTGATGGTTCTATTAATCTTTCCCATGAGACTGTTGATTTTCTTTTTCTTTGTAATAGACCAGTTTCTCTACTTTCACCTGCTTCTATTACAGGCATTCTACTGCTTTCTCTCATTTCATCATTTGTGGTTGGCTCATTCAATTCTATATTTACTTGTTCATAGTCAGTATCTTCTTCTTCATCAAGTATTTCTTTGTACTCATCCTTGAATGCCGTTTCATTTATGAATTTTACATCTCGAGTTACAACGATTTTTCTCATCTTAGGGTCATGTATTCTATAAGCTTTAGATTGAGTATCATAGCCCACAAAAACTCCTAATTGTGACCTTGAATCAAACTTGCCTTTTTAAGGTCCTTTATCTTTATAATATGCTTTAGATCCAAACACGTGCATGTAGATTACTGTAGGCTTCTTCCCATTCCATAGTGTATATGGTATATTGCCACTTAAAGCTGTAGTTGGGCACCTATTTCTCACATAATTAGCAGTATTCACTGTTTCCGCCCAAAAAGAAGGAGGGCTTCCTGCTTGTCGCACCATACAGCGCGCCATCTCGACCAGAGTACGGTTTTTCCTCTCTGCAATCCCATTTTGTTGAGGCGTATAAGGCGCTGTTAATCTCCTTCTAATTCCTTCTTTTTTCAAGTACTCGTCGAATGTATTGTTGACGTATTCTCGCCCATTATCTGACTGAAGATATTTTATTTTCTTCCCTGTCAAATTCTCTGCAAAAGCCTTGTACGATTTGAACGCGCTTAACACGTCGCTTTTGTTAGCTATAAAGTAGACTTCGCACCATCTAGACTTGTCATCGATAAAAGTAACAAAGTACTTCTTACCGCCATAAGACTCATGTCTCATCGGACCACACACGTCCGAATGCACTATTTCTAGTAACTCGCTTGTGCGATCTTCACATCCTTTAGAAAAAGGCGTGCATGTCTGCTTCTCTCTTATACAAATCTCACACTGAGACAATTTTTCACTGTCTTTGATGTTTAGCCCATGTACTATGCCACTCTTTGCCATGGCTTTCAAATCACGCTCATTAAGATGTCCGAGACGCTGGTGCCACATATCTATAAGTGTCTCTGGGGTCGCAGCTATATTGACAGCATTTTCGCTCATCCGAACATTATACAAATTACCAACACGGTCAGCACGCATGTGAATTTTGTCATTTTTATCAATCACGATTGCGTCATTTTTTCTGAATCGAACTTCAAACCCATAATCCGTCATTTTTGACACTGATAATAGATTAGTACGTAGATCCGATACATAGAACACTTTTTCTATATCTATTTGGCGTTCTTCACTGCCCGTGTCCACTGAGATGCTGACTTTACCCGTACCCGTAATTTGTGTTTTTTCACTATTAGTTGCTAAATTAAGCTCAGAGTTTATCTGTGTGAAATTCTTAATCACTTGCTTTTGGTTGCACATATGACTAGTGCACCCGCTGTCAATACACCAAATAGGATTAATTTGCTCACCCAACATCACCTCTTCGGTGGTGCTTAATAACATTGTTGTCTTCCGCTCATTATTGCTATTGCGTTCTAACTGTTGTGCACTCTGTTTATACTTATTGTCACTGATATTTTTGACCTTACACTCTTTTGCTAAATGCCCACGACGACGACACCGGTAACACTCAATGTAATTCTTATTATCGCGGTGGTCATGATTCTTCTTCTGAAAGGCATTTTTATTGAAACGTTTGACAAACATAGCCCCTTGGTCAACAATTTTAGATTGACGACCCTCAAAATCTTCGATAATTTTGATCTTCAACGTTTCCGTTGATGGCAAATCATCACGAGATTTGATTGCCGTTCTGAACATGTCGAAAGAATCCGGCAAACTATACAGCAATAATATGGCTAAAAGTTCATCAATAACGATCAATCCGATTTCTTTAAGTTTTTTGACAACATCAAAGAAATCCGCTATGTGTTTACGTAGGTCACTTTCTTCCTGCATACGAGTCAAAACCAATTTTTTCAACAAAGAGGCCTTCCTTGCGGGTCCACTCGACTGATACATAGACTTTAGCTTGTCCCATATAGCTTTAGAAGTTTCTAAGCCATCCAATGCAGTTAACTCACTCGGACTGACCGCCAATAATATATCCGATTCGGCCTTTCCGTCCATTTTAATCCATTCTGCATACTTAGGGTCCATTGATGACGGTTTAGGTAATGATCCCGATACGTACTCCCACAAATCATTTTTCTTTAGAATAGTACGCATATGTATCTTCCAGGTGTCATAGTTATTTGCAGTTAATTGATCAATTTTAATAGATGCAGCCATTTCGAAGTTTCTTCAACCCCAAAACAATGAACGTATTCGCATTCCAACGAAGTAAACAATACGGAACGTAACTTCCAAGTCCGCGTCACCTTAACGTGCTCACTTACGTTACGGCGCGTTTATAACCTCCTTTTTTTTACGCAAAACTGTTCTCGCTTATAACACTGCAAATCCCACTAATTGTTCACGAAATTGTTTATATTTCACTCACTGGGCCCATAACCTGAAGGGTTATGAATAACAACAGTCCTTTAAAGCAATGAATTTATTTATATTAATCAAATATATCGGGAGACAATGTTATTGCTCAGAGCTCGAGCCGCGACACACAAATGGTGATTATAAAATGGCGGCTGACCATAGAAGTATACACACAATTTGATATAGATGGAGCTCACATCGCTTCGTATTATCTTAACATTAAGGAAACATGGTTTTTAATTTAAGAAAATCATATAACGAATCATACCAAAAGAGTTATGTATATTCTATTATAAAGAAAGCTTCTTAGGATAAAATAAAAAAATTCAAATGCTTCATTAGTTTTAGTATCATATCAATCCCATTCATCATTTTGACTTAAAAAAAATATAAATAAATATTTTACCACATGTTGTTCCGAGTGCAGGGGCATTGCTAGCAGAGCTCTGGCAAACCCTATCAACGCCACCACCAACTCACGACGGTCGGGTGGTCTAGCTGGCCGGGCATTGTCCGATCCGCTCAGAGCCTCAGCCAGCATTCCACCCAAGCCGGCTCCTCCGCTAGAATCACTGGATGAGCCGGTTCCGGATACAGACTCGCCGATACCATAAGAGTCCACTCCAGATGTGCTGCATGTAGATTGCGCTATAACTCCTGTAAAATGAATTATATCTTTATTTCCATCCGATTGTGTCACATGGCAATTTAAAACTATCATATATTGACCAGTTCTTCCGGTCGATAACATGTTCGCGAATTAAATTTTTCAATACATAGCATGTAGCGAAATGAAAAATTATTTTTAAAGCCACAGTTAAGGTGATCGTCAGCCCATAGTATTGTTCGAATTTTAAATGATTTTAAGTAATTTTATATATTTACATATAATTTTACATATGCAAGGCGCAGGAATGGTACATAGTTATATTCTTTCCCATGGCGCTGACGACTGAAATGCAGCTGGAACACAGAGGGTACGTGAATATCGACCAACATATTAAACGTTTTAAAAAATCTACTTCTTTTCATTTAATTTTCTTAAAAATGTAATTATTTTCCTGTTTAGCTGGGTCTAACTTGTGTTGATATTTGAGAGTGACAAAATTTACCAAAGATTATTCAACTTTCAGAATATATTGGATACAATTGTATTAAGAAAGAACAAAAAAGAAACAATAGACAAAAAATGAAGTAAAAAATCATTAATTCGAAATTCGCCAAAAATCGTAAAACTCGTGAAAAGGACACTAACTTTTGTGAAAAACATCTGTATTTTTGCATATTTCAAGAAATCATTTCGAAAATGTAATACAGTAAAACCTCAGTTTCACACTTCTCCAGGAGACGGCAAAAAATATGGTAAAACTAAGGAAAACATAAAAGTTAACAAACGAAAATGTAACAAAAAAAGGGGGTTTCGATGAAAATAAAAACAATTAATTACTTTAATTTTCAAAAATGTACATGTTGCTAAAAAAAAACCTAAAATAATCCTATTTACCAGTCCGACCACGATTTGGAGTCTTTTTCAGGATGATACCACCCACAGAAAGTTCTTGCAGACATTGACCATTCTGTCAATATCTGCATTTTTTCAACCATCTTCCTATATCAATTGTACCTTTGTCACGATGTTTTTAGGGAAAATTTCAAAAAATATTAACAATTAAAATGGCTAACGTAATATCAAAAATATAAATACAAATTAAATAATATCAAACGATTTTACGCATGCAAAACGGTGCGGCAGCCATTGGAATTTTCACAAATAGCTGATGGTAAAAGGAATACAAGTACCAAAAAGGGTCGTTAGATTCAGTCAATCGTTTTTACGTTACTTCATTACTAATATAATACGCACTCGCTCGAGCCGGAACCCAAATACGAAAGATGCCCTGTTGAAAATACAAAATTTATCTAATTTAAGAAAAAAGAAAATTGTAAAATTAAAATTATTAATGTATCGAGTGAAAATACATATTGCTATTAACTGATCAATTTGATAGCTTACCTATGCTCTCCACTATACTTAAGGCATCTTCAAGATGTTCATTGCTGTAAGAGTAGACATGAGAGTGTGCCACACGTAATAGTTCTCTCTGCGCGTCGACTGGTCCCGTGCTAGTGCGCAGTGCGCCATTTGCTCCTGCTAGTGCGCGGACACAGCCAATCAAAGCGGTCCGACCCACGATGGGCGCCCGTGACACTATACGGCCCAGCAAACAGGAAAGCATTGAACAAGCCACTGGACCAACCTAGATTGACGTATCATAAATAAGTTGAAAAAAATTTTTACACATTAATACTATTTAACTCATATTCCAGCACAATTGGATTGCAGATTGCATGATACTAAATAAATATGAAGACTAAAGATTAAATTTAATTTAAAAAAAAATACAACATTGAAACTTTTCAAAAAAAAGAGAAGAAATTATGAAAAAGGAAATGTCATATTAATATTAAAGGACATTTAATTTGTAGAGATATATGGCATCCTACAAGGAGAAGCCCTGGCATGTCTCTTGTTCAACATAGCGCTGGAAAAAGCCATAAGGGATTCGGGCATTGAATTGAATGCGACCATATATACAAAGTCAGTCCAAATATTAGCTGATGATATTGACATTATCGCAAGATCTGAATCATCCCTTCGAGAAGCATTTTCGGCATTGGAATCATCAACCAGAAGGGTGGGACTTCGAATCAATAAGGCAAAAACAAAGTACAGTAGAACCTCGTTATAACGAACCCCGTTATACCGAAAAATGTCATATATCAAATTTTTTTCAAAATTAATCCCCCACAATAAGTTTTTCATACAAAAATGTATTTATATAGCGAAATTTCCTTAATATGTATAACGAAATCCGTACGAAGACACATATATACATTTACGTAAATATATAACGAATTTTTTTTGTCAAGATGAAAATATTATTGGTTGTCATCCAGTGAGGGATAGGCTAGCTGCCCAGCCCATGTCGTAAAAGGCAATAAAACTCATAGCAGGCTCCTGCAATTTTAGTATTTTGGTGTGTTTTTAAATTGAGGTCTTTAAAATTTCTCCTTGGGATTTTAATGGGCCCCTATAGAGCACTTTGCCATAATCCCTGAACTCTAGTTGGGACAATAGTTTTATTGCCCATTGTCAAAAAAGATTAGAATGGGGCATGAATCAAGTAAGAATATTACATCAAATTTTTCATACTTAAATCGAAATATCCCAATATGTATAACGAAAAAAATTTTGTTCAAACAAAATAATAATATTGCACAGATTGTTTTTCGCGCAAACACGCGATGGGGAATAACCCCGCAAGCCGCCGCGTCGCAGGGCACAAAGACGCGCGCATGTGTAAGTATGGCCGCTTTGAACTGTGAACGCCTCTACGATCATTTATTACGCGCAATATTATTAGAATTTTTCATTTTCACTATTACCATCAACTTTTATCACTTTTCATGTTATACTTGAACATTTACATTGATTGCATTGTGTACGGCATTTTCGAAGGCCAGAACTACCGGCGCGGCGTTCGCGGCAATATCTGTTACCAAAATGATTAATTTTGAGTCAAATAACTGAGTTTATTAAATACAAAACTAAACAAGGGAAAATAAATTATATCATTTTAAGAGATCGATGTTTTACTGCACACGTTTTACGGCATACGTACCTATGGAATTTATGTGACTATTAACCCTAGAATCCTACACTGTTTTGCCCAACCGATTTTCCTACAAGGGGTGCCTGAGCACCCCAGACTTTGGGAGTTGTTATTTTTTAAATGAAACAATGTTAAAAGTATATTTCTTATTAGACGTAGGACTGTAAACTTAAGATCAAAAATCAAAATAAATCTACTTATTATTAATTACTTGTAGCACTTTTGGCATATTTTTATTAGATGTCAACCAAACAAATCGGAGTTTTGCACTTCGTACACAAAGTTTTGCTCTTCCGGTCCTTACTCCTGGGATATAATGCACAACTCCCCTGGGTGTGATGCTGAGGAAACAAGCTTTCATTTGGCATAGGTTTTTTAAGGATACCACAAATGATTTCTCTTATATCCCTCCTCAAACTTTGCTTTTGCAGGCGTTCTTCCAAATAATGACTCACGAGTTGGTCTCCCAATTTTTTTTTAAAGTTCTTCTGAATTTTATTTCTGATTTATTTGTTGCCTTTGAACATTTGTAGAGAATCCAAGAGTAATGCCAATACCATTCAAAAGACCATAAAAATGCATTTTCTTTGGACGGAATATTTTTTAACAATTGCATCCAAAACGTCAACGCCACTTTTGGTTTTATTATAATAATCAATTATTTCCTGGAACTCTACTTCATTATTTTTGACAGGAGAATCACGAATAGTTGACAACATAATGATGATTTTCTTCTTGGTTGATTTTGGCAGACAATAGGATAAGAGAGTTAGAGCCATCATACGCAAACATAGCAGAGTTTTTTTCTCGGTCTCATAGCTTTAAAAATAAGACCGGTATTTCACTTTTATTTTTGCGTGTTGTACCTACCATCGTCAAGTCTTTTTTTCAAGATTTTTACGAAAAAAGATCGTCTGATTGGTGGAGAACGTAAAAATCTATGCTTTAAAAGAATGCTTACTTTAATCCAACTTGAAACAACCGGCCCTTACAATGATACCCGGAATCAGCCAGTCCTAAATAACCATCATGAAACTGTGGAACAATTCACGTCACATCACATGTCGTCGTAAATAAATATTTTCATATTGCGTATAAAATGCTCAAAAACCTACATTTTACGAACTTTCTTTATAAATTACCATAAACTAATTCATGTAAATAAAAACGGATTGAATTTGTACTATTGGACTCAGTAATTCACATAATCATAAAATAAAATAACAAATGTACTCAATATAATATAGAGATCATATTATGATTTATCATATGGAATTCACCAAAGAAAAGAGAAAAAACAACAAGTTTGACGTGCAAGCTATGGAAATTGTAACAGTGTCATTTCTGCAAGTGACATGCGTGCAGTTCTCACATCACATTGGACCTTTCGAATAAACACTATTCTATGAAAAATTTAGTTGTCCATTACAAAAAAACTCACAGACATAAAGATGTAAAGGGTCAACGTAATATTATATGATTTCATTAGCCTTTGCAACCGAAAGTATGAATTCTCTATAAAACCACTGAAATTCATGCAATGTATTAAAAATCGTCTAAGGAACTTGGGAAAAATACTGAAAAAAATAAAATGAATTATTATTAATCAATGCTCAATTGAACTATTTGCATAAAAAGTTATGTTGAAATCCATTTTAATTATCAAAATCGAAAGTACTTACGTGAGCAGACATCGGCGCTAAAGAATGCAGATATCCCTCCTGTGGTATGTGGACAACTGACAAGTTTAAACGTGTGCGCAACTGGGAAAATTTGTATTTTTTTCGTTCTCCGATAGTGCCACGATAGATTGCTTGCGGTTACGTTCGTAAAAAGTTTTTTAAATTTACCTTAGAATTTTTCAAAGTCAAAACTCACGATCATATCATCTTGGTTGTTAAGCGTTAGGAAAACACAGAGTTCAGGGTGAGTTTTTTCTCGATTTGACTAGACCTACGAAAAAAATGTGTTGGGGGCAAACAACCAAGGTAAATTATGAATTAACATGAAGTTTGATACAGAGATGTCAGAAATAAAACATCTAGTCGTAGGACGAATTACGGCTAGAATTTTAAATTGACTTATTCTTAAGATAAGGATTATTTAATCAATATTTGTTTCCCAGAATCTTTTTTGCTTGTATGCGCTGTACGCCACTGCTAACGAGGTAGGAAGTGGCTTGTTACGTATTATTCTAATTTATTTGTATTATATGTATGTACCAAGCAATAAAATGTCTATTTTTGTCCAATAGATGCTGATTTATCGGAAATGAAATGTAATTTGATTAAAACTTACACAGGACTTTTCTCCGCCGGCTGACGACATGTCACTCGAGAGATTTGAAGACAAAAACTTGACGAGCATTTCACTAAATTGAGTGCCCTCGATCACCACACCAGCCATTACGTCTGGGATTGCATTTTCCTAAGATAAACATTAAAATAAGTGTACTGTACGATTGTAATAGAAGAATATTATCAAAATGAACATTAAAAAACTTACCATCGGAGAGTTTGCAACCCACGACAGACATTGAAAAGCCAGCACCCAACATCTTAGAGAGATGTTAGTTTGTCTAAACAATGAAAAACATAATGTCAAATCTACAAAAAAACATGTTTAAATGTACATAATTAGAATTTTTTGGCGTTATGGTCATGACGCTCGCCTAGTGTTCTGGTGATCTGTGGTTCGAGTCCCATTCCAGGATACCAGTACACGTATTTCGTGCCCGCATCTCTATTTAAAATTTAAAAAATTTAAAATTTGAAGATCAAACTTGAAATTAATTTTTATGATTAAAATTGAAATTTGAAAATGGTAACTAATAGTGTTATGAATGTATGAATAATTAAAAAATTTAACCAAAAAAGTATATCATGTTATGTAAAGATTTGAAAGACAAATTTCTAGCTTCATTTGTACCTTTGTTTTTCCATACATAAGGGATATTAAATTTTCAGAGGTACACAACTTTAAAAGGAAATAAAACACATAAAATTGTGGAAAAGTCCATGGTACTGGCATTATTGGAAAGATAATTTAAGCCATTAATATTTATAGTATGTATTTTAGAGGTATGTTTTTCAAATTGGTAACACTTCTCAACATCAGCCAATTTGACAGCTGATTTGCGCTCACTTTGGTTTGTCATTTCACCATGCCAGAACAATGCTACAACTATGCAAATTCATTTTGAAAATCATGGTATTGTATATATTTAATCACTTGTGGCGTAAAATTTTCTCTCCAATAAAGCCCATATCATGGACATTAGCACAATTTTTATGTGTTTTATTTCATTTTCACACGGATTCTAATTTTAAAAATACGGCATTTGTTAACATATTTCATACCTTGGAATTTTTATTTTTAAATAGAATTTTTATTTTCAATGAAAAAAAGAATTTTTAAATAGTGATTGAAGGCTCAAAATGCAGGAGTAAATACTGCATATTGTTTAAAGTCATCTCTTTATATGAGTAAAAAGCATTTTAAAATCATCAAAAATATAAAAATTTATTGCGAAAATAAAAATTTATAACTTTATTAATATTGGACATTTCTGATTATTATTTATTATTAATTATTTTAATACATTCTTATCACCACAATGTAAGCTTTAAACTCATAAAAAACATTCTGAGAAAGATGTTTTCAAGACACTGAAAACAAATTTTACGGCCGTGGTTATCGTCCTAACACAATTGTAGCCCAGCATATACCCACATTCTGATATAAACAAATAATAAAAACTCACATTTTCAAAAAAAAAAAAAAAGCTGAAATATGCATTTGCAATGAATGTGTCACCTTAATTCTATTCTAAATAAAATACCCTAAATGTATAAAAATTAAGAAATTGAGAAAGAATCCAATAGAAAACTCACTGGTTCAGTGCATGTATGAGAGACACCACAGACTGCGTGGATAACTTAATCTTGGGTGTGAGGACGCAGTCCGCCGGAGGCGTCGTGTTGGACACTCCCCAGCTACAACCGTTGAGAGTAATCCACAGCTGAAGAACTCGCTCCAGGTAACTGCTGTCATCCTGGCAAAGTAATAATACAAATAAGATATTTCAATCTATAATAATACAAATAAGATACATATTTCAATTCACGGAAAGCTAAAAAACACTTTTAATGCATCAAATTATATTAGTTGCTTAAAAATTATTGATTGTTTTGAGTACAACCCAAAACTATCATCTCGAAGAAGATTTCAATGTATTGAAATTGTGCCGCAAACATCCTGTCAAGCAATTGGTAAATATTGATGTAATTTGACCCTAATTGCATGAGAATGGAGATGTCGCAGCCATCTAGTTAAAGTAGTCAGGTAATCGGAAGCCTAGGCCGTTCATTACACGCCGGCATCCAATTGGATGCCTAGGCCGATAGAATCACCGAACTGGAATCACTCAACGTTTAACAACTTGGCGTATTGAAAGCCCTTTGAAGATGACTGATCAAGACAGCCAAGTGATTCAAATCTAATCAACTTACCTAACCTAACCAAATATCACAAATTCATCAATATTCAATTTAACAAAATGACTACACGATGTTCAGCCATCTAGTTAAACATTGCGCTCAATGACTTGGCTGGTTGTCCTTCAGCCATTTAATTAGATGCCGGCATTTAAGAGCCTAGGCGTCCAATTACGTGGCTAATTTAACCAGATGGCTGCGACAGAGATAACATGGATACCAAATAGTAAGTGAGACGCACACGTGCGCACTTTGCTTCCTCACCGATGCGCACCAGAACCATTAAGATTACAGACTCTACAGATAAGTCGATATAACCTCGTCTTAAAAGATAGATACATACATACATTAGAAATATAAAGAGGCCGATAAAATTCAATTACATATATTTTAAATTCCCATTTAAAACTGACCTGTTGATCAAGTTCTGTGAATAGCAAATGGAAAGATTGCTTCAGCATGGCTGTGAGATCCTTAGTTGGCGGAGTCTCGGTGGAACTGTCGGGGATGGGAGACCCAGTTGAGGCGCTCTGATTGGCTGCTTGAGTAGAGGGAGGAGGTGCAGGTGTGTGAACAGCAGCAGCCAAAGAACCTCCACCCAGAAGAGCGAGCCTGCGCACGAGAACTTCTCCCGACAACTCAATACCCAATTCAAGGCGAGCATCTACAGCGATGGAAGTACTGAAATCGTAAATAATGTCAATTTTTAAATTGAACCGATTTTAATAAAATACAAGAGACAAGAAATAAAAATGCAAAAATACCACTTCGAAAATAAAAATAAAGAAAACATACAAAGAAATCTTTGTCATAACACTAAACATATATACAAGTCACCTTACATCAATACTTTAATTCCCATTACATTTGTCATAACAACAAAAAATATGACATTTTTACCCATTATTTGTGTTCATTGGAGGCTTAGGAATGTTCTTTTTCAGTGACGAGGAGCGCCTTTCTGATATCTCATCTAAAAATTCTTCCATATCTGAATCATCCGATTCAATAAGTGATGGCAACAGTTCTGCACTTCCAGACGCTACAACACAAAACATATTTTATTATTGTTAAAATTCAAATAATGGCCAAAAAAAAGATGAGAACATTATTTTATCATACACAAAGAGGGGTGAAAATTAGAAGAACTTTTTCATTAGTAAATCGAACCTGCGCTATCTTCCTTGTTTGTAGGTGACACAATCATCTCTGAATCAACCGGCTCACTTCCTAGATCGTTGGCAAAGGATATTGGGATGTTTTGCGCCGTGTGCCATTGTATGGTGCCATCTGGTGCTTCTGTTTGGATAAGGGGAAGAATGGAAGGGGGCAACACAGGGCCTCGCCAGCCCGTTCTGTCATATTCCACTAGATCCTGAAAATCAAAAGATTACAGACGTCTCGTAGGATGCAGTGGCAACCCTTTAAACATTGTGGAAAATCAGTTAAGATAATGTACATGGTTGGTCTACGTACGTAGACCTCCGATTATCCCGGATTCTTCTATCCATGTCATTTTTTCCTAACCACCCCAGATAATCAAATGCGTACTGTATTTGTATTCTTCGAATGCAATGAATAATTATGACTAACTAACTTATTATCACGCTGTTTGCATTTTTTTTTCAACATTTCTGACTTATTTTTTGTAAAACGTTGGACTATCATTACAGTAACTCATACCAATTACGAAAAATTCATTTGTTTCAATACAAGTTAAATAAAATGATAAAAACTCTGAAAAAATTCCAATTGGAATGTTTTCCAATTGGAATTCAAAGGTTTTTATTTTTTTATTTGACTTGTATTAAAGGGAATGAATTTTTCATATTCGATATAAGTTACTGTAATGATAGTCCAAAGTTGTACAAAAAATAAGTCAGAAATATTGGAAAAAAAAATGCAAACTTTGATGTCGCATATCTCCTTAATTATTGATATTAATAGCTTGAACATTTTCGACTCATAATCAAGGCAGAAATATAGTCCTGCGATTGCGATTGATTGTCGATGCGTTATTAATGTTTTACAAATAACCCTGTATATATATTTTTTAAAGTACTGTCATTTATTATTTTTCATAACCTTACAGCAATTCCCTATCATTTATATAAAGAAAACAACATTTACAGGGAGAAAACTTGATGACGTAAAATTCACGGCACGCGCCCGCTCAAGGGAAATTAATCAGCGCGCCCGCTGGAAGGTTAAACTGGTTATGCCACGTCTTCCTTGGTCGCCCTCTCTTTCTGGCGCCGTCAACACTTGCATTGTATATCTTTCTTACCATTCTTTCCTCATTCATTCGCTCAACATGCCCAAACCACCTGAGCGACTCTATTTTTATTCTATGTATTATGCTACGATCAGCTTTACATTCATTCCTAATACCTTCATTCTTTACTCTATCATACATGAATTTGCCACACATACGTCTAAAGGATCTCATCTCCACTGCATTCAATCTACTTTCGTTCCTCTTCTGCCAGCTCCAGGCTTCACTTCCATACATTAGTGTCGGTACCAGAACTCCATTATGTACTGCTAGTTTTGCCTCGGTAGGCATATTTCTATTAGAAATTATTGCACTCAAAGCAGCGTTCACCTTATTCCTGGCAGTCACTCTCCTCTCCATATCTTTCTCAACATTCCCACTTCTATCGAACTACTTCCCAAATACACAAACTCATCTACTTGTTCCAAACATTCATTGCCTACTAGTATTTCACACGTTGTCTTACTTTCCTCCTTCTCAAATACCATCACTTTTGACTTGTTTGCATTCATAATAAGGTCACTTTAATTGCATACATCACACATCCTGCTCACTAAACTTTGTAAGTCTTGTTCGCTATTTGCCATTAATACTGCATCATCCGCGTACAGTAAACAGCATAAAATCAAATTACTCATTTTCGCTCCTACATTCATACATTCCAGTTCTTTATTTTCATTCACAATTATGCATATACAAGTTGAACAGCCATGGAGACATTACGCAACCCTGTTTGACACCTTTTGTTATATCAAACCATGGTGTGAATGATCCATTGATTCTTACACACGCAGTACTCCCCTCGTAAAGGGATGCAACTGCGTGTATAAGTCTACTGTTCATCTTGTAACCAGAGAGTACCTTCCATAACCTTCCTCTTATAACTCTATCTAAGCCTTTGCAGATCTACAAATGCGCAAAAAAGTTTTTGGTTTTTCGCTAAAAACTTTTCCGTCAATTCGTAGAGAGAATATCTCTTCCACCCACAAAGGCCCCTTGCACATCCCATACCTTTTCTTTCGTCATCGACCTTACTCTTTCTATCAAAATTCTTCCATAGTTTGCCAACCGAGCTTATAAGGCTGATTGCCTTGTAATTCCCGCATTCCATTCTCGACTCTTTACCTTTGTAGAGAGGCATGATAACTGCTCTCCTCCAATCCAAAGGGGTGTGACTCTCCTTCAAACATTTATTAAATAGAGTATGAAGCCACGAAATTACTAACGGGCCACCAGCCCTGATATATTCGGCAGCAACGTTATCATGCTCCACAGCCTTACCATTCTTCATATTGCACACTTTATTTCTTCCATACTTATTTCGCTGACTTCATTTTCTTCATTCATACTTCTCTCCGTGAGTATATCGATGGATTCCTCTATTACAGCCTCCTCACTCTCATACGTTTCCTGAAAATAATTCATCCATCTATCTTTTATTCCATCCTCATCCATTAAAATTTCTCCATTCCCTGACTTAATAGTTTTCATACTATTGCTTTCCGTCCCACATCAGGATTTTTTCACCTCCTTCCAGAAAAATTTGATGTTTTTCCCGAAATTCTTATATATTTTCAAACCTTCCTCTCTTTTCAGCCGCTCTTTCCTTTCTTTCACACCTGCTTTCACTCTTTTCTTACACGCATTGTATACATCTTTTGCCCCCGCGTAATAATGAATAATTATAATTTTGAAAAAACATTTTACCTGGAGAAGAGTGAGTATTGTATGTTGGTGCCAGGGTGCAGGAGAACAGGCTGCCCTCAAGAGCCCCAAAACTTCGTGTTCTCTTACCACATTGGGAAGGCCCCCGCACACACCACTTAGCCGACCCACAACCTGAAAAATATAAATGAATATATCGTCTGATGGCCACAATTTTCTTTGGGACAGGCTCCAGAGCTCTCAATTTGTAGTAGACTGCGCGCCGCGCCACCCTTGAGACACGCCGCCGCCGCCGAGTAAAGCCAATCGGCGCGCCGATTTTGGGTGTTAGATTAATTTATATTAAATTTAGATATTTTTTTACACTGTTTCGTCTGTTTTTATCGATTAAATGATGCAAAAAGGTTTAAAACCTGAATGCCAAAGAAATCCACACCGTTACAGATTCTGGGTCAAATATTAAAAGGGCTTTGTACCTAAGATTGAGAGAAATTGACAACTACATGGAGCATAAAAATACAACGCGCGCCACATTTCAGGCAGACTACATTAAAAAATAAATGAAAGCAACAGATCTAGTAGCAAGAAGATTTCAAGATATGTCAGCAGCTACTTTTGACTCTGAACCTGCTGCAATTGCATCTTCTGGACAAGCCTTACTATCCAAACTTTCAAACAAACAAAAAAAGCACAAAAAAGAAATATAGCAGAAATGTCACAGATTTAGATTCAGAAGATGTCGAAATTTCACAAGAATGTTGGAAGTAGCTGGCTACTACGAGATCAGAAGATGTCGAAATTATCAAAGGAGATATCCTCATCTATTGGAAAGAAAGAAAAAAAGCATTTCCGTGGCTCAACGCGCTCGTTAGAGCTGTGCTGGCAATCCCAGCTACTAGCACACCCAGCGAGCGTGTGTTTTCAGTTGACGACCTTGCAAATGCCAAAAGATCTCGGCTGAGCCCCGTGAGAGAAAATGGGACCCACCATACACCCAGAGCCGTTCTATGAGCAATAGCTGACATATCGGCCCTACACTTTTTTAATGCTAAATGGGCCGTACTCAGTGCCCCGCCGACACTCATGGGAATGCGAGTGGGATGGGGAGGCATACACACAAAACCTCTTCTCTGCCTCCAAAGCGCAGGGACAAATGACAATTGGAATATATTTATCCATTAATTGGGAATTGCAAATTACATATGTGCAGGAAATGCTACAGCAAAGGGGACCCACCACGCAGCCTGGGCCGTGTTATGCGCAGAGCATCCATATCGGCCCAGCACGTTCGCCGCCTAGTTGGCATTATTTTAATGCTATATGCAGCCTCCTCGCCAAGCCACAGGCAGGGCAATACGTACTCCTACGACCTGGAGAGTCGGCCGCCCAAACCCTTCACTGTCCGAGCGTCTTTATTTAGAAAAAATACACAATAATACGACAAAGGCAATAAACACAGATAAATAAAATCAACCGGTGCATCTGATTGACGCGGGGACAGTGGGATATCATCACCCCCCGTAGGGAAAAAGACAACACAAAAAAAAGCACAAAAAGGGGTGGTCTTGCGGCCGCAGAAGTCGGCACCACCCATACTAGCTCCAGTGTAACAGGAGCAAGTATACAAAACAAGATAATAGACCGTAATTTAAAACTATATAAGTATCAAAATGAAAATCAAAGTTATGATAAACATAAGTGCATTAAGTAGAATAAAAGAAAAGAGAAACAAATTTGCGAAATATTAATATGTAATACGTTATTGTACCAAAAATTACAAAGCATGATATTTTTAATCGGATTCATATTGAGTAGTCCACCTTGAGGACACCCACACCCTAACAAACTTACGGAGGCATTCAAAGTTTCTTTTATTTCTAACAAGATCGGCGTTTGTGAGACGCCGACCAGTGTCAAGTGACCCGAATATTCCAACACGCATATCGTATCTAGCATCCATCAAGAGTTCGCAATTCCAGAGGATATGCCCCAGAGTCTGGATCATTCTGGCACAGATGCATCATGGATGAGCGGAGAGTCCAAGATCATAGAGTTTAGATCTGAACTCTCCGTGGCCCGAAAGCATCTGTATCGTATAGTGGTCCAGAGACGGAAAATAAACTCAAGTTTCTTTCTTTAACTGTCACCCTTGGGAAGAAGGAGTGTGTTCATCTCCCGGTGGTGGCGGTGTCTAGTCTGTCTTGCCATACTTCTAACGTTATTAGCCTAACATGCATTTCCAACGCCTGTGGTCGCTCGTTTTCCGGGGGTCTGAGAGTTCTATCAAAGTAGTATATTTCCGGGCCCCTCAGCAATCTGCGACAGGTGCACGCCTCAAGAGCCTAGAAATCGGCAGGGAGCACACCCGCCAGGACTGAGAGGGCCTAATTGGAAACAGTCGGTAGGCACCGTCAAAGAAATGCTACAGTACAAAATATGAATGCAAAGTCCATAGTGTCCATAAGGATAAAAACATTACGTGTAATCATATAACTTTAGAGCCAGATCAATTAAAATAAATACAAAATTGCACCTCAGAAGAAATGAAATGAGCCCTGTGAGAGTTAACAAGATCATATTCATACATGACAATTAAGAGTTATGCAAAGAAAACCGTGATAATAATAGAACACTCCTTGATTTTAATATTTTTTCTTCTGTTTTTCCACGACATCTAAACATTCCTTAAAAAACATATCCCCTAAAAAAATGAGTCACGCCGCGGCAAGCCGCCGCCGACTCGGCGCGCATATCTAATCTGTAGCGGTTTTCTGTGACTGATACGCAAATTAAAATGAGTAAAAAGAAAAACTGTCTAATATAAAACTTTAAGAGTTTACTTTAAAAATACTAATACCTACCATACTTGATTAAATATATTCAATTAATTTTGTGTAGCGTATGTACAGCTGTCCTAAACATGTAAAAAGAAAATCTACTAAATAGACGGATCGGGCGAAAATAGAGCATTGGGCACTCTGCATTATTCAGAATTTGCAGCATTGGCCTATTTTAATGGGGGCTTGTTGAAGATAAGATATATGGTGCAAAACTGTCGAAAATTAAAAAGGCAGCTGTTGAGCTAAAAAGTGTCCATACACAACTTTAAATTATTGAAATATGTGTGATTTGCGATATCAACAGTGTCTGGACCAAAATGGCCATCAGATTGAACACATGTGATAACTTAAACATATTGTATATTTTGTGTTCCGTCTCGACGCCTGGAATCCATTATGAGAGAACAGCCTGCTGTTTCGCCACTAGACACGCGTTCCTACCCCCTCTGATTCCCTGTTTGCGACAATTTATTCCCGCTGGTATCCCTGTTTCCGGTTTCGTCCGCGCAACGGTTTTTCTTTCATATAACGTCGTTGTTTCGCGCCATTTGGCACGCGTTTAGACACGCCAACTTTTGTTGTGATTTTTTGTGTTTCTATTGCAACCTACCCCCTTAATTTTTGATCCCTAGGTTAACAAACATAAGACTATACAAATTTTTAACATAGTGCGACAGGACGTTGGTATTTTAGTGTAAATCCCGTGAATTTCGTCAAACGTTTTGTTAACAAGATGGCGGACGAGCAAGCTCCTTCGCCGGTATCCTCGAATGACGGATCTTCTTTCGAAGAACCGAGTTGAAAGAGACGCCGCGTAGCATACGACCCGCGTGTAGACCACCTGCTAAAACAGGTGACTGCTCTGACGGAGGCCTTGTTAGCGGGCGGCGCGGCCCCTGCATCAACAACGCCGCCAACGCCGGAACACGAATGCGCCCTTTATTCAGCCGCCGCCGAGCCTCAGAAGGGCGAGGAATACGCTGGAGTTCGGCAAGCTCAGCACGGTCGTGAAGGAGCCGCCAGTACCGAGAGCGGACCCGAAGCGAATCGAACAGATCTCGAAGTTGCAACACTTCGATTCCGACGAGTGGTCAGGCGTTCGCTATGCGGAAACGCAGAGAACCTACGCGGCGACTCCCACATTTGTGGAATTGTCGGTGAACGACGACTTGAGAAGGGTCGATAACGCGCCGAAACATACTGGCTTGCTGGAAAGATCGCTCGCCGCGCTTTCAAACGCCTTGCTCGCCCAGAGCCCTGAGAGACGGGATGCAATCGCTGGTGAATTGGGCATCCGAACCCGGCACGGATCTTCCGCTTCGGCTCTCTTCGAGCGGATTCAGTCGATGTTCACCAGCGATGCTCCGTACAATAAGATTTCGGACGACATCCTGCAGATTGGTGTGCGGCAGACGGGCAGAGTGTATACTGAACCGGAGAAAGGCCATATTGGAGGGCTTCAAAGACCCTTTCGTGCGAGAAGGTGCGGCCAAAATCCCTCCAAGCTTCCCCACCAGGCAGCTGTTGAGCAGCTTCAGCACGAAGGAGTCTCGAGACATGTCGAGTCACATTCAGGCCCTGAAGATGTCAGGCGTGCTGGAAAGAGCAGATCATTCTCCGAGCTTCATCTCAAATCTGTTTCTAACTCCGAAGTCGGACAACTCCCTAAGGCCGATATTCAACCTGAAGGCGTTGAATGCCTTTGTGGAGGCGAAACCCTTCAAGCTGTTCAACCACTTTCGGGTCCCAGACTTCCTCCGGCCCAAAGATTGGTTGGTGAAAATCGACCTAACCCAGGCATACTTTCACCTACCAATAGCGGAATCGCACCGAAAGTTCCTGAGACTGTACTACCAAGGGGAACTTCTCCAGATGACCTGCCTGCCCTGTGGCCTGTCATCAGCCCCGAGAATGTTCGCAACGCTGTCAAACTGGCTAGCGGGACTCTTGCGGAAGAGAGGAATAAGGACCGTAGTCTACCTGGACGACTTCCTTCTGGCCAATCAGTCAAGGGACCTGCTAGCGACCCAGGCAGTAGAGACGGTCAATCTGTTCCAGCATCTGGGTTGGTGCATCAACCGCGACAAGTGTGTCCTTATACCTACCCAAAAGCTGGAGTTTCTGGGCATAACTTGGGACACCGAAGCCAACCAGAAATCCCTCTCGGACCGCAGGTGCTCTGGCCTTCGCCAAGTACTGCGCCGCCCGATCGAGGCCGGCAGTTGCTCCCCCAAGCAGGTTCTAGGCCTCTTGGGGAGACTCAACTTCGCAAACTTCGCCACCCCTCGGGGTCGTTTGCATTGCCGAAGACTGCAGAGATTCAGAAGCCAACCAGAAATCCCTCTCGGACCGCAAGTGCTCTGGCCTTCGCCAAGTACTGCGCCGCCCGATCGAGGCCGGCAGTTGCTCCCCCAAGCAGGTTCTAGGCCTCTTGGGGAGACTCAACTTCGCAAACTTCGCCACCCCTCGGGGTCGTTTGCATTGCCGAAGACTGCAGAGATTCAGCCGCCAGCTGCAGAGGCACGAGCCATCCAGACAAGTGGAGCTTCCTGCCGCGGTTCGGCAAGACCTAGAGTGGTGGTTGGAGGCCGTAGGGGAGTCCTGCCCAATACACGAAGCCCCCTTCTCCCACTTCCTGACTACAGACGCAGCGGACGCAGGTTGGGGCGGCCAGGTGGACGACAAGACGATATCAGGCCAGTGGTCCACAGAGCAGATGCGGTGGCATTCCAACCAGAAAGAAGCCTTCGCTGTTTACGCAGTGATCAGGGATCACGCTTACCTGCTAAGAGGAACGAAGACCCTACTGCAGACAGACAACAAGACAGTAGTGGCTTACATCAACAAGGGGGGGGGGGGGGACAAGATCATTGGGCCTTCTGAAGATAACTCGAGACCTCCTAGAGTTTATCGACCAGCAGGAAATATCTCTGACAGCGCAGTCATTCCAGGGAGATACAACGGGATTGCGGACCGACTCTCACGGGGGACACCACTCCCGGAATGGCACCTCCTGGAACCAGCGACAGAGGAAATATTCCGAATATGGGGACGTCCTCAGATCGACCTCTTCGCATCGGCCACCGCCCATGTGGTGCCAAACTACGTGTCGCTAGACTCAACCGATTGCTCGGCCTCCTATCTCAACGCATTCAGTCAGCATTGGGATTACGAGCGGGCCTGGGTATTTCCGCCGCCGAATCTCATCCCAAGAGTACTGGCGCACTTGAACCTGGCAAGAGGCACCTTTCTCCTAGTTGTGCCAAGATGGGAGAAGACATTCTGGAGGGCCGATCTCAAACAACGAGCAAAGGGAGGGCCAATAAGCGTAAGAGATCTGAAGAGCGTCCTGATCGATACGTCGACAGGGTTTCCCCCACCGAGGGTGTCGGACCTCCAACTGGAAGTTTGGAGAATAGCAGTGGGTGGGAACAGGCTATAGCGGATTGGAGCCAGGAGGAACAGCAGCTGTTCAGATCTGGCTGGAGAGGCTCAACGCTGAACACCTACAAGCCGGCCTGGGATAGGTGGCAGCGATGGTGTACCACGCATTCTGTCCAACCTCATAACCCTCCCCCTGCAACAGTGGCAAGATACCTGGCCAACCTGTTCATCCACGAAGGGCTAGCCCCTCGAACAATATTGGTCCACAAATCGGCAATCGTATCCTTCTGTGGCCCAGCTCTTGATGCAGATAAGATTAGCTCGAACTTCCTCGTCAGGCACGTCCTTAAAGCCATCTCGGTTTCTGGTGGATGCACTGAGAGACTCCCGATCTGGAACCCCCGAGTAGTGGTGGAGTGGCTACGTGAAAACCCGCCAAGGAACAGCCTGTATGACGTGTCAAGGAGGACGGCCATACTACTCATCATGGCATCTGGGCGAAGAGTCCAAGATCTGACACTTCTCAGAGTCACCCCGGACCGATTGATCGACAAAGGAGACTCCATCACGCTATGGCCAGCCTTTGGAGCGAAGACTGACACGGCAAGACACAAACAATCGGGATGGAGGTTGAGCGCATCGGTGCGGAGCGCGCAGCGAAAGGAACATCAACCCCTTGTTTTGGATCCGAAAGCTGGTCTCACTCTCACAGCCGAGACGAAAGCCGGACATGAAAGAACTATTTGTGACGACAGCAGGTGAAGTAAAGCCAGCTTCACGGACAATGATAGGTGGTTGGATCAAGTCAATCCTAAGAGAGGCTGGAGTGGAAGCAACGCCAGGAAGTGTTCGTTCTGCTGTGGCTTCGTTGAATTGGCTGGAAAACTACCCGATAGAGGAGATCTTGTCAAGGGGAAACTGGCAGAGTGAAATCACCTTCCGAAAATTCTACCAAAGAGAGATAGTAGATAACCCCAAGCAACAATGCCCCCAGAGCTCATTAGCGCCTCTCTTTACGCCAATATAGGCAGTCACATATAACGTCGAACCACTAGGTCACCAGGTGATAACAAACAGATCTCTCATAATGGATTCCAGGCGTCGAGACGGAACACAAAATAAAAGAATTTTACCTTCCATTAAAATTCCTATTTTGTTTCCCTCGACGCCTGGAATCCAGGTAATCCCTACCTGGTGCATTATGAGTCATATGAAAGAAAAACCGTTGCGCGGACGAAACCGGAAACAGGGATACCAGCGGGAATAAATTGTCGCAAACAGGGAATCAGAGGGGGTAGGAACGCGTGTCTAGTGGCGAAACAGCAGGCTGTTCTCTCATAATGGATTCCAGGCGTCGAGGGAAACAAAATAGGAATTTTAATGGAAGGTAAAATTCTTTTATTTATCTTCTTTTATTACTACAAAACTTACATTTAGCTTTAAAAAATAAAATATTTTTAATTGTTTAAATTTACCCCCCCCTGGGCCGCGTCGGATATATCCGATAGGCACAAAATAATTTATTTATTGAAGGCCGCGTATCGAATTTGAAAAACGTAATTTTTTCCCAATAGAGAAATCCTGTTGTGACCTGTCGTTCCATTTTCAACTCAAAAACATCACGGATTATATTTTAAATCAACAATCAAAACAGAAGTTTTTCTGCCGTCAAAATCGTATAGAATTGTCATAGATGGCGCCCCGATCGCGTGTTGTGCAATCGAAATTCAAATATTCCATCGTCAAGGTCACGCGCAATGTGCGCGGGAAATACGATTTATTTTTTTCGATTTTCGATTTATTTGTACACGTATATACAAATATATACGATATGTTTTGCGATATTTGTCAGTTTTTGTTGGTTTATGATTCAATTGAATACTAATAGTGATTTATTAACAAAAATACACGCAATTTTGTTGCGTTTATTTGAAATATGTGTGTGTGTGAAAGTGTATCATATTTATGTGTTATGAGTGCGATGTCCCGTCGTGTGCCGTGCCGTGCAACAAAATATATCACACAGAAGAAGATTATTATTATTAATAGTAGTGTTGTCTCTAATAAACAAATAAAAAAATTATTATTATTTTTCAGAAAATGTTGCGCTGGCAACATTATGGAAATTCAAAAAAAGATTATTTTTTTTACTTAAATGATAAAAAAATCATTGCGTTTCGACACTTACGATAAAATAATATGAATGTGTGTGTGTTTTTTTTTAATATACGCATGTTTTCATGGTTTTTTCGTAAAAAGAAAAATCACAAAAAATTCCGAAAATTTACGGCCCACAACAAGTTAAGGATATTTGTATACATATTTAACAAATGACTTATTTTGTCAAAAATGCATTTTTTTTTTTTAAAAACTGGACTCATCAAACTAATAGCTGACACTAATTTGGGTCATTAGAATCCTTTTATATTTATAAAAAAAAAAAAACAAAAAAAAAAAAGAAACACTTTAGCAATTATCTAAATATTTACACTTGGAAGTATTGCGGTGCACTTAAGATGGTAAGGTAATATAATAACCTTGCATGCAAGCAGCAGCAGGTCTGTGTTACAAGTGAAGTCCATGGATAGTATAAGCGAGATGAGTCCTCTAGAGAGCTGAAGCGCCAGAGCTTGGGGCAGGATAGGAGGTAAGCGCGGTTCTGCTCCTTGCGTAGGTTCATCTCGCCCCACCCCGGCCCCCGAGCCACCAGCCCCTCCACTGCGGCTGGAACCCCCACTCCCGCCACTCGATACTCGCTTATTCAATACGGATATGCGATTCTGGATGAAGTCTTCAAAGCGCTAGAATTATAAATATTTTTATAAATAATAAAAGATCATGCAACTTCTACTATGCCAATACAAATTTGCCAGCCCAAAATATTTTACATATTGAATGGTAGTCCTGCTTATTGCAAATAACAAAACAAAGATCAAATTACTTATTAAATAAACCATATACAGTCATCACTCTCTATAATCAAATCCAAGGGACAGAGCAATTTATTTCTTTATAGAGTTTTCATTATAAAAAGTTAGGTATAAAATTAACTCGTTTCCATGTAACTAAAGCATAAATAATTTATTTATCTATTTGCACCATTGTATTACACTAGTTATAACAAATTAAACTTTTATAAATTAAAAGTTTAATAAGTCAACTTTGTTTACATTTTTTTGTTATTCCAAAAAGCTGCGTACCTAATCTTTTAATCTGGAAACATCTTCATTTAATCTAGGGTCATCTTGTGAATTAAAAAAAAAATCAATTAATTTGGTCGCATTCAAATCTTGGTTGATGCTGGATGGATCGGGCTCTTATATTTTTTTTCTCCTGGTCTTCTTGATCCTATTCTCCCTCAAGTTTTAAGAATGTCCTCATTTGTCATCTCAAATGTTGTAGCCAGACCCTCATCTACTGCAGCGAAGCTCTTCAGCTCTTCGGAAGCTACTTAGCGGCAGATCCTGTGGCGGTTCACCTTCTAATTTTGTGGATCAGTCAGATTGTAGCCCTACCTGTGATAGTTGTTGCTATCACCTCTAAGACCTCACGAGTCCAGCATATTATTAGAGATCTTATCAACCTATTTAATTTTTTAATAACACTGGTCCGTTAGCGACAAAACACTTGTTGTGTTGGCAGGGAAAAAGAGCAACTGTATATTTTGAAGATTAGTTTTCGAGTTAGGGCCGGTTGTTAGATTAGGAGTAAAAGCAGTAAGAGTTAGAAAAAGCATAGATTTTTGCGTTTTCCACCGATCACAATACCCGTTTTCGTAAAAATCTATGCTTTTTGCTTAACAAATACTCTAACTACTGATCAAAAAATTGGCCCTTAGAGTTTCATTACCGAGAGTGACAACTGTATTTAGAATAAAATAATTATGAATACGATAATGGAATACAATGCGAAAGGAAAATAAAGATAAATATCTGTAGAATAGAAACATAAATAAAATATGTATAGATTTTCAAGTTTATTTTCCAACTTAACTAAACTAACCATGAATGTATTGTGTTAGTTAAGGGGTTATGTGTAGTCAGAGGCGCAAAAAAAAAGACATTTTCAAAATTTTTTTTTGAACGGTTTAATGTTTTGATTCAATTCATAATACCAACGTTTTACAATATATTTTAAGTAACTATAACGAAAATTTCAAATAAAATTATTAATACTGGACCACGATAGAATCTCGTTTCTTGACCCCTGTTTTGCAAGTAGTGCCTTGCGGTGTCCATCAATGCTTCTTAGTGGTTTATCTAAATTTAATGAAACAAAAAGAAATTAGTAGTTCAATAGTTAATCTTGTGCTTAATCGAAGCTTATTTTTTTTTTCAAATTTAGCAAAATGGCGGTCTTTGAAAGCTTAATTATGAATTTTGAGGGAAAAAATCACTCATTTATTATTTATAAAAAATAAAGTTTAAGTCAAAAAAAAAATCCTTCGATTAAGCACAAGTTTTTAATGCCTAAAATATGATGTTTAAATTTCATTTAAATCTGTCGAGTAGTTTTTAAAATATCGTGGACACCGTTTTTGAAAACGTTATTTTGAGAAAAACGCGTTTAAAGTTTTATGCATAAATAATTAATACAAATACAATTTAAAAAATTACTTACGTAGAGTCGTCTATTTCTGGTACATGTAATACATCTTCTGTCGATGTGTAAGCCTCCAAGATGTCGATTTTTTTTTATCTAGGTCTCATTTTGCCTTCTCGAGTGACCTGATTTGCACGTTGGTCAGCAATCTTTATGCGCTCTATATCGAGTTTTTCAGCATACCGGTGTGCATTAGGTCCATAATGTAATCCTATGCATTGGCAATCATTAATATTCCTTGCATACCTTCATGACGTCTCGTTATAAATTTTTGAAAATGATTATAATACATGCACAACTACCTATCGACTGCTGGGTTTCACTGCCACTGAAGTACTGACACTAAATCAAATCTCAGCTAGCCAAAAGGGTCGTATCTCTAAAACTAGAAGTATAAAAGAAATTTCGTACATTATTCTTAGAATTAAACAGGTAAAAACCGCGTTCCGCAGCAGTCGCGCCGTTTGTCAGCCCGGCCGGCTCTAGTAGCATCCGCGTATCAGTACGGGCGGCATCGGAGGGCCCTACAGTTATCGTTGGATATCTTTAAAACTAATAACCGGATCGAGTTAATATTTTCACACAATATTTTTGAAACATTTTTCTTTAAGAAAATACCAAAAAAAAAAATTCGATTTTTTAAAAATCCTGACTACACATAACCGCTTAAGTTAGTTATTTGTTATATTTGAACTAACCAACCTAACTAACATAATACATAGTTAGGTTAGTTAGAATTGAAAATATACTTTCGCTAGATACATATACAGTGAAACTCGCTTAATAAATTCACTTTTAATAAGTTTTCCCGCTAAATAAGTTTAAATTCTGCGGTCCCGAAAAAATCCCATACAAATCCCATATATTTTTTAGGCTTAATACGTTTCCCGCTTATTTTCGTTTCTCGCCTAAGTAGTGAAAATATTTATAGCCGTACTTAATTTATTCATGCAAATAAATCTTCATAATACGTTTTTCGGAAGACGAAATTATGTTTAACATTCCTAAAAATGAAAAATGAGCGCAGTAAAAATTAAGTGGTTTTGGCGGCGTGACAAAAGTTCTAGCTGCTGAAAAAACCCTGTTGTATTTGAATAGCCAATAAAATAATATTTAATAAATAAATTTATCCAGCGATTATTTTTTTTATTTAATTTTATTTTTTTATTTATTTATTTCAAAAAAATCCTTGTTTACAATATATAGGTACTTAATAATAATTTAACAATAAAAATATTAGATAAGATTACACTTTTTTGTTGTTGTTAGATTTGTGGATTATGCCACTGTACTAGGCTAAGCCTGTCCCAAAGTGGCGTTATAGAAGACAATTATAATATTTTTTTTAATTCGTCAATAATATTTGTTTTCATAAGGTAATAATTATGTATCTACAAAGTATCAAGTGCAATGTTAGTGATAAGTTGAGTGAGTCATAAGTCCAAGTGTAAATATGTGTAGAATATTGTTTAATGTAAAAAGGGTTAAAGTTTTTTTTAAGATTATTTTTTATTTTCCTTAATTTATTTATTTATATAGGTATATATTTTTATTTGTAGACTTTATTATGTAATTACAGTAAGTAAATTTTCAGTTGCTGTTCTACTTTTAGAGGTAAGACAGTTGTTTGCTAAAGCTTTTATTTTATTAATTGAGTATATTCTGATTGTCGGGAAGTCTGTTTTAAATATGTTAAATATTTTAGGCCCTATGCATAAGTAATTTTTCTGTCCATGTGTTGTCTTAGTTTTTGGTATTTCGTCAAGCTTTCGTAATGCTTGTCTAGTATTATGTGAATGCGAGTTACTGGTTGCTGTTAGGTGGTTTGTGTTTTTGATGTAGAAGATGAGGGTAGACTTAACGAACAGCTGTCTAACGTCCAGTACATTAAATTCTCTGAATAGTCTGTCTGATTGGTATATAAATGGTTTCTTATTTATGACTCGGAGCAAGGTTTTTTGTGCCGTTATAGCTGGTTTTAATGTGGTTTTGTAAGTACCTCCCCAACTCAGAATCGCATAGTTCAAAAATGACTGGGCAAGAGCATAATAGATAGTTTTGAGTTGCTGTTTATTAAAAATATTACGTATGGATTTAAATAGATAAATGAGTTTTAAAAGTTTTCCAGACAATAGTTCAATGTGAAGTTTCCAGTTTAGGTGCCTGTCTATTATGATTCCCAAGTATTTCACACTATCTGCATTTTCCAAGGGGGTGCAACCACAGTTTTGGTGTTGGCAATCATGCATAGTCAATTTTAAATCGCTAGATGGCTGCCCTCTTTTATCTATGCTGAATGTCAAATACTTAGTTTTTTTGAGATTGACTGTTAGCAAATTATTTTCCAACCAGTGTTTTACTATGTTGCAACCCAGTTCAGCTGCTTTGAAAACAAGATCCCATGTTGAAGCGTGAAACAGGAGTATTGTATCGTCTGCAAAAGTAACTATTTTCCCCCACATTGTTAGCTTACATAAATCGTTTATGTATAGGAGGAATAAAACAGGTCCTAGTGTACTTCCTCGAGGGACTCCATATTTGATGTAATGTTCGTCACTTTTAGTTTTGTCAAGTTGTGTAAATTGTGTTCTGTCTATAAGGTAAGTTTTGAACCAGTTGTAACTTGCTTCTGAAAGTCCAGTCTGTTTTAGTTTGTGAAGCATTTTTTCATGTGAAACTGTGTCAAAAGCTTTCGTCAAGTCTAGTGCTATTGCTATACATTTTTTATTATTGTCAAGTTTGTTAGAAATATAACCAATAACTTCCTGTATTGCTTCTTGTGTACCCCGATTTTTTCTAAATCCAAACTGGTTGTTGGCTAAAATTTGATGTTTTTCTAAAAAGTTGGTGAATTGATTACAAACACATTTCTCTAGCAGCTTAAATAGTAAATTTAGGATGGATATAGGTCGGTAGTTATTTGGATCGTCTTTATTGCCAGCTTTGTGTATAGGTGTGAATTTAGCCGTTTTTAGTTGGGACGGGAAAATACCTTTTGTGATGCTTAAATTAAATATATGAACTATAGGTTTTAGTAATATCTCTTTGAACGATTTAATTACTCTAGCGGATATTCCGTCCGGACCTGGAGAGCAGTCTATGTTCAGGTCATCTATTATTTTTTCCACATCTTTGTAACAGATAGAGGAGATCTCAAATTTGGGGAGATGGGATCCGTTAGTTTTTATATTATCATAGTGTGACTGCTGTTTAGATTTATTTAGTAATTTGCGCGCTAGTGTTGAGAAATGTAGGTTTAGTTTATCCGCTATTTTTTTCTTATCGGTGATGGTAGTGTTGTTGTGTACCAAGGTATTAATGTTACTTTTTTTATGTTTTTCAATACCATTTAATTCTTTTACGACATTCCATATGTTTTTAGTATTATTGTTTTGTTCGATTTTTTGTTTGTAGTGTTGTTCTTTCCTTTTTTTATTATGTTGTTACATATATTACGGTATCTTTTATAATACTGATATAGTGAATGGTTGAATGGATGTTTTTTTACTTGCTGATGAAGTTGGTCACGTTTGTGAGTGCATTTTATTATATTCGATGTTATCCAGGGTTTTATACATTTATTTCTTTTTCTAACATAAAAGGTAGTATTTTTTTCAATATGTTTATTAAGAGTGTTTAAGAATCTAGATAAAGCTACATCCGTTTGTTTTTATTTTAATACATTTATCCAGCTTTCTGTAATTAGATTCTTCGAAGTTTGTCTGTTGGATTTTTGTTAGATGTTGTTTAAGCTGTAGTTTTGTGGTATTGTCGTGTAGCCCTAGCACAGTGCTGTAATGGTTGGTAATTGTTGATTTAATGACAGCAGTCCGTATGTTTAGTTTTGATTTTACATATATGTGGTCAAGACAAGAACCTGACTCTGTTTTCCCGTGTTGCTACGCTTATTGTTTTAAGATAGCCATGTGCTGACATTAGACACTTATATTCATGTGCTTGTTTGTGTTTGAGACCGATAGTGTTGATATTGATGTCACCCGCTATAATACAAGTCTGATGTATGTTAATTTTATGTATGTTTTCTTCTAGTGAGTTAATAAATTCCGTAATACATGCGTTGCTAGGCGATCTGTAGATAGCTAGTATTGCAAGGATATTGTTAATTATTATTTTTAAACAAATTGCTTGTAATAAGGTAGGTTCATAGATAGTGACGTTTTTTACTTGTTTATTTATAAATACAACAACACCATTTGAGAAATTTCTGTCTTGAATGGTTCATAATTGTTAATGGGTCTGAGTATGGTGTTGTCTGTCGTCCAACATTCAGTCAGGATTATTATGTCAAATTCTATGTTGGTGTCAGTTAGGAAGATTAATAAATTGCCAAAGTTTTTTCCTAGCGACCGGACGTTCAGATTAAGTATTTTTATGTTGTAATGCCTGTTAAATGAAAGTGAGCATTTAGAGGCACAGTCTAGCATTTCGGTTTTTATTTGCTTTATTGTATCTAAATTATTTATACATGAGAAAGCCATTTTTGTTTGGGAAGGTTATGTAGTATTCTGGCTTGTCTAGCTTTATTTTGCATGATTTACTTATTTCGGTTCTTAAGTTACATAATTCTATTTTAAATTCCTGTCTAATTTTCGTGATTTCTTTGAGAATGGAAGCAATATTCTCCTCCAATGAGTTGTTTAAATGCTTATTGGTGGTCTTTGTACTTATGTGTCTTGGAAGAGGCTAGTGCTATTTTTTTACACTTCCAACTTTTTGATTTGTCACCAAGTTTTCGGAAATTTCCTTCACTCTGACCAACGCAGGAATAATGATAGGTATCGTTGCAGACAGAGCAAGTTAACGCGTCCTCAAGCAACAGCGGGGATTCGCACTCCTTCCTCGTTATCCTTCCCAATAATACTTTATGATAATAATAGTCGCAATCGCAAAATCAACCAACGTCGGCGCAAAATAAATTCGCCTAAACGAAACTGTTTTCATTTTGGTTGTATTTCTTCGAGGAAACAATCGACAATATTAATTACGTAATATCTTCTATTCTTTTCTAAGGCCGGCGTCAAACTAGGTGTATCTTCCGCCGCGTCTTTGACGCCGCGGAACGCCGCTATATTTCTTTCCATACAATATTACGCGCTTATCGAACACACTACGGATACGCGGTTTCCCGCCCGCGGAACTTACGTCAACCTAAAATCGGTGACGTCGCGTCTCGTGTTTTTGATTGCAATTGATTTTTGACGCCGCTACTACGTGGATCATCAATCGTTCCGCCGCCGCCGTCGGAACGCTCGTTTCGGTGTCTGTTCGGTTTTACGTCAACGTAAAATTGGTGATGTCGCGTCTCGTGTTTTTGATTGCAACGCGCCACATTTGAAGATTGTCCGCACGTACGTTTGTTCTCCACGCAGTCCGCCACGGAATATAGTAGGTATGTGACGGCTAAATTCGGTTGCGGATTTGACGCGATGGGAGAAATTTCTTTTTGCATAATTGTATCATCCATGATATCAAAATATGCATGTTTTTGTTGTTCAATAAAAATCAAAAACTTTGTAGAATATTTTCCTCTCTTATTTTAAGCACTTTATTTGACTATACCCCTGATAATGCAACAGATATATTTGTCATTGCAATTCATAATCAAAATCAAATTTTTATTTAACACCATTTTAAAAGTAAAAAAATAACTCAAGAAATCTAAATGCTTCATTGTCTAAATCTAAATGTTATTAGTTGTTTTATTTATAAAAATATATTAGGGAGAGGGAGTGAGGTAAGCCGGAAAGATTGTGTCATCTGTCGGGTCCTAATGAATGGTTTTAATGGAAGTTAAAAAAAAGTTATAAGCTAATGGAAGTTTTACTTGATTTGCCAAAAAAATAGTTCATGGCGTTAGATAGGTTTTGATATGCAACGCCTCAATTTAATGGTGAGTATACCAAATTTTATTAAAAAATATGTTATACTATATGGAAGTGTTTTTTTTACATTTGTTTTTATCACATTCCAATGGTTTTCGTCCATTTATGTACCAGTGGGAGCGGATACGCGGATGGCGGGATAGTAGCATGAGCGCTAAATGTATTAAGAATATTGAAATGTGCAAGGAGTATAAAAAGTGAGATAGATACCTTAACCCAATGTTGCTTGAGTGTTGTTTTGAAAATATTTTCTTGAGTTTTGATGGCGTGAGTCAGATCACTAGCAGCGTGCTGCAGGGTCAGGCTCGCCGCTTGGCTTGACAGTGCAGAAAGTGCCTGCCAACAAACATGGTTCTACAATCATTTCAATCTCAAAAAGATCTTAAAAACATATTTTCACTAAAAATCTACAAAGCAACAAATTGTACCATGTCTCAATTTTTTCTTCCTTGCCTCTTTCAATGTTAGAATACAATGATTAATAAATTTTGGCAAATTAAATCTCTAATAATAAAAAAAAATCAATTAACAGTTAAAAATATTAAGCCTTGACTTTTGATATAAGTAAATTTAACATATTGCACCAGCTAACACTTATCTTAATATGTAAAATATCAGATTCAATTAATATTGCACACGCAATAACTCAATCCAGTATAAAGTAATGCTACATTTAAAAGATAATGGTGGTTTATTTAAATATTGATGACAAAATGGATAATTACATGAATTATATATGTACATATTATATTGTTTATTTTATTTGTATTTTAATTTAAAATAATAATAACAAATTTATTTATTTTTAGAGCACCGTTTAATGATGTAGATCATTCCAAGTCGGACTATGTCCTACTGCAACACAGATGCATCACATTTCATTTTATATTATTTGCCTAAGCATAATAATAATCCTCTTTTTTCTCAAGGTTGTTGCTGTTATCCTAAGAATAAGAAGGATAAGACATAAAATAGATGGGGCATACGCATTAGCGGTGTTATTTTAACTGGTACACAATAACCATTATTTAAGACAAGCTGTGCCCGCGCAATTTGCACGCGTAGACTTTTAGTACACTGTTTGGATCGTCATATAACTTTCGCTAACCTTCTAGAACATTCTCCTTCCAGAACTTTCAAGAAATTGATCAAATGTACAGGAACCTTCTAGACACACCGACACATTCCGCCACTCAGTTTAGAACCTTATAGAACTTTCGGGAATTTTCTGGAACCTTCTCCTTCCAGAACTTTCTAGAGCAGATTTTTCCGGAACCTTTTAGACTCACCGACACAGTTGGCACGCCTATTTTGAAACAATCTGAAGCATTTGCAGCCTTCCCATAACAAAACAATGTGCTAGAAAGCACATTTACGTCACCCACTCCCACCAACGCATAGCCACCCCCACCTAACTCGCATATTTTCTATGTGACACCAAGGGCTATCCACCACCATAACCACCGGTGGGTGGTTGTGGCTGGTTGTGGAGAAAACTTGGCGGGTAGGGAAACACGAGTTTCTTTATATATATATATATATATATATATATATATATTTGTATCGACGTTTGGTAACTGATATTTTGCAAGTAGCCAGTATTATGCAACCACTAGTATTAGATAACATTTATATCTCAGTTATCAATCATAGATGCAATCGGATACAAATGTCAAATAACCACACCATGTGTTGTTATTTGACATAATAACGGTTTGACCATCATTAGTATGCGTGAAGTTTCCATGAGAAATGTCAAGACATAATTGTTAAGTTATATAGGGTGTCTTATAGCTAGTAGCAAAAACTTTACAGGTGGATTCCTGCCTTGATAATGATTTGAAAATGTTTTATATCAACCATGATTTATATCAATAGTTATAGAGACATGCAATATCAAAGTTTGCATTTTTTTTCAATATTCCTGACTCATTTTTTGCAAAAAGTTGAACTATCATTACAGTAACTTATATTGATTAATTATATATATGGAAAATTCATTCGCTTCAATACAACTCAAATAAAATGTAACACCTTGTAAAAGAATTCTATTTTCATTTTATGCTAATCACGATAATTGGTAAATCAAAACAAATCAGAACCACTCACTTATTAAATTCAAAATAAATTAAAACTACTCACTTATCAAATCAATACATTTTTTGTCACATTGAAGGCAGAGTGAAATGGAAAATTGGCAATGCACAATTAAGTCTATTGGAATTCGAATTATACAAATTTTCAATATACTTTTTCGCTGGCTAATGATGCCTCTGATCTAATAAACAGTCATTCACTTGATAGTGAATAAACCAGACGTACTGTGAAAAAATAAACTTATGAAATTTTAAATACATAAGGATTAAGTACCTAAGCGTATTAGTTAATCATTAATCTTAAGTTTCTAGAGGCGCTAGCAATTTTCAAATGACAAATAGGTCATTAATCATAATGGTGACCTGAATTTTTTCACCGGTTGTACATTAAGTATGGTTAGTGGGGGAGGCGTACGAACCTGCACCTGGAAGGCTTTGCGCACTGCCTCCAGCTCTTCAAGACGATGATGGAAAAGGCGCTTGTGCAGCTTTCGCCGATGAAGACGCGCAGCAGGTCCCCCCGCACGTCCTGCTCCAGCAGCGCCTCCCGCTCCAGCAGTGGTGGATGCCCCCGAGCCATTGCAGCCCGATAGAAAGTCCCAGCGGGACCATGCATTGGAAGCTGCAACACAATACATAAGCTGATTTCCATATACAACATACTGCTAATTTACTAATATTCTTGAATTTTTCCTACCAAAGAATGATTGGATATGATTCATACTTATGTTCTTATGTGAAGATATTTTTTAAAAAATGGTCGGTACTCACATGCGTCTTTAGGCTGTGCAGTATCTAACAAGGCTGCCAGATAGATTAGGAGCCAGGCTAGCAGGGACAGGTCTGCTTGTTGCCACACCGGAGGTGGAAGGGGAGATGTGGGACCTGTAGGGGGTAGAGACGGCAACAAGCGTGACACCAGCCGCGACACGCACTCCACCACACCTCCGCGCCAGAGGCTCTTGCGGCCCATGTATACTAGCAGAATCAATACCCTGGAACAATGTTAAGTGTTCAGTCTTTATAAAGCGTCCTTTTTATTTTCATGACAAGAAATACTTGTTGCTTCAGTTATTGACCCAATCACCGCTAAGCGCACACATATGTGCGCAAATAAACCGTGCCCCAGCGCTTCGCGCACATATATATGCGCGCTTGATTTTACCCATCGCTTGTTTCATGATCAGGCAGTAAAATCGGGAGAAATGTACACCAAAAATTAGTCCAATCTGTTTCCTACTGACATCTTGCGAGAATAAAGTCAAATATTGTTATTTGTTTATATAAAACTGTTTATAATCCAAGACCTGACAAAATCTCGTTCAGTTGTTTAAATTTCCCAGCAGAGCGCAGTTCACATTCGCTAGCGTGCGTGAGATACCCTCTGCAATTGTGAGACCTATGCGTGGGTTCGGAATATATTGAGTTTCGTTTATGTTACATGGACATTTTATTATGTTATTATAAAATGTTGTGTTCCATTAATTAAGTAAATGGATTTTTTTTTTTTCCGTTCCATATTTAGTTCCATTATGTAAATGGATATATTTTTTTTTTTATGATTATAGCGTTGTTAACTTTGAGGTCGGACATAATTATTAATTTAATTAAACAATAATGGAAGATGGTCCTGTTAGAAGCCTGAACAACCGTCGAGCTTGCATGCGAAGATGTGTGAATGTAGACGAAGCGAAAGTTTTATGTCAGGACAGAAGAGTATGGCGCTGAAACGGCGTGATGGTAAGTTAGTTAGTTAATTAAACAACTTTGTATTAAAAATTAACTAGTAACTCTACGTCTACCGGTTTTGACACCAATGTATCTTCATCGGGACGGACGCAAACTAATCATCCATTACTTAGGCCCGGTTGCGCCATCTAAAGTAAAGGTAAAAAAAGTTACTCGAGTAGCTTTTTTTACTAAAACGGGTTGCGCCATCTATGGTAAAAATATTTAAACTCGCCGAAGTACATACATGAGTAACTTTTTTTTACTCTCCAAGATAGGTGGGTAAAGGTAAAAACGTTGGTAAAAAAAATGGCCGTCCTCTCACAGCTGATTTGAAAATGTGACATTTATCCATATAGGTACTTGTCATTTGCATTTTGTCGCTGTCATTTTCGTATTGAAATTTGTAAACATTAAAATGAATCTTTTAATTTCGCGTTATTTTAGCGATGGTTTGACGTTTGTTTGGTTTGTTTCATAGAATAAAGTGGTTTGTTTGAACTGGTTTTGAACTGCAAAAGTACATATTGCCAGTGGTGAAAAACTGAAATAAATCAAATTCCATAGACAAATGCGGTATTTGAGGTTTATTCCGCTTGGCACCCTATTAGCCTTATGATTGGTTTGACAGTGGTAAAAAAGACGTTTGTGCAATCCGAAATCGAGTTTACTCTGAGCTGAGGGTAAAAAAAGTTACTCGGGTCAATGTTACTCAAACCAAATTTACTTCTGCTGGCGCAACCGAGCCTTATTATAGCAAACAAATCAATCTTTGAACAGGGGTGTGGCTACAGTTATAGGGGGAGGTGGAGAGAGACAACGTGCTGCCTTTTCTTGTTGTCGAAATAAAAAAGAAAGCCGATGGTAGTTTTGGGCACAGAGTATACAGGAAGCCTACTCATACGAACCGTTATCTACATGCGAATTCCCACCATCATCCAGCTCAAAAAAGAGGTCTCATCAACAATTTGGCCAGGAGGGCCAAAAGGATATGCCAAGACGAATATCTACAGGAAGAAATGATAACACTCAGCGACACACTGGAAGGCAAAGGTTACCAGAAGCGACAAGTACAGCGCGTCATAAGAGCGAGGTCTGTTCGCCCTGAAAAACATACAGAACCTGAGTGCAAAGGCATCGCCTTTCTACCTTTTGTCCAAAGCGTTACAGACAGAATTGCCAGAGCTCTCAAGAAACGGGACATCAAGACAGTTTTTGGGATCAACTCAAAAATTAAGGACTTGTTGAGATCAGCGAAGGATCGAGATAGCTTAGAAACAGACGGTGTGTATAGACTCGATTGTCAAGACTGCGATAAAGTATACAAGGGACAAACCGCATACAATTTCCAAAAGGATCAACGAGCACAAACGGGCATGCAAACTCGGTCATCCAGAAAAATCAGCACTGGCTGAGCATTTTCTGGATACCGGCCATCATTTTGCATTTGAACCGAAAATCCTTGGAAAGCTCAAGAGTCACCATACGCGTCTTATCAAGGAAGCTCTAGAAATCTACAAGCACCCGATAGTCTCAAATTAAAAACATCTTGGTATCCGGCGCTTCAAAGTCAATCTCGTTGCAGACTCCGCAGAGATAGTGATCAGACAACAGATGAAACATACACACAACACATGACTCCGACACGGTATTGACACGTAACACATACACACAGAAACACGGTATTGCGAGCCAATACTTAACCACAAGATACTTAACCACAACACCAACACTCACAACAACGCATCAACCCTGATGATGGACCCTGCAATGGGATCCGAAAGGTTGTAACAACATGGCATAATATCCCAGAAAACACAAAACTGAAAATTGAAAAGTGTTTGTGTTCGATCAAAAACGATAGGGTTGAATTGTGTTACCATAATTATTTTGTTTATGTACACATCAAAACGGCAGGCCAAAGTATCAGAGGAAAACATGTTGAAATTATTTTTAGATTTTTACTCTGATTTAGAAGCGAGTGATAACATAGATTTACTGAGAAAATGAATGAGAGTGAAATGAATGCATTAAATGAAATTCGGAATCAGTTGACATCGTTAACAAGTTATCTGTTCAAGTATAGCTGTCCCATGTAAAATGTATGTTGCATATTTAGAATACCTATCTATATCATTTTTAGCAAATCTTTAAAAGAAGGAAAGTTCCCCAACTTATAGAAGGTAGCTCACATCACACCAATATTTATGACAAGAAATAAAAGTGACATTAGTAACTACAGACCTATAAGTAAACTATCTTGTTTTGAAAAGATATTCGAGGTTATTTGGTATACAGTGAAACTCGATTAATAAATTCACTTTTAATAAGTTTTTCCGCTAAATAAGTTTAAATTCTGCAGTCCCGAAAAAGTCCAATACAAATCCCATATTTTTTTTAGGCTTAATACGTTTCCCGCTTATGTTCGTTTCTCGCCTAAGTCGTGAAAATATTTATAGCTGAACTCAATTTATTCATATAAATAAATCTTCATAATACGTTTTTCGGAAGACGAAATTTTGTTCAACATTCCTAAGCGCTTGTTCAGACACAGCGGGAACCGTCCCGTTTCAGAATCGCATGAGATCCGTGCGGGTCTCATTTACCTAGGTTTGTATGTGATCGTTCACACACAACCGTGCGGTTAGTCAACCGCTGTGGTGCCCGCAACCCGACCGCTAGAAAATAGACCCGCACGGCGCCCGCACGATCCTATTACTATGGGGCCTTACGAGAGCGTTCAGTCGCGTTGCGGGCACCGCACGGTTCCATGTCACAACAGGAGCACACGTGGATTATACTCTCTTTTCTATGGTTATGGATCGCTTTGACACTGAATTTTTTATTGATGAAGTGGAGAAAAGACCTGTAATGGTGTGAGGATTACTCAAATATGCCAAGAACCAAGCTTGGCAGGAGTTGGTGGAGATATTTGGAAATGGTGGAAAAAAATAGTATTTTAGAGAAGTAGGTATTTATTCATCAAAAATGAACTGACAGAATGATATTTATGTGTCTTGCCATGGAACACGGCCGTCGTTAACAAAGTAATGAGCGAATATATCTCTGATATTCAAAGATGGAGAACGGCATCAGAACTGTCAAACTGACGTTTATTTTCGCGCGCACAAATCGCTTATTAACCGCGGCTGTGCGAACAGGATGACACAAATCGCATGTTTTGAAACGCGATTCTGAAACTGAACGGTTCCCGCTGTGTCTGAACAAGCGCTAAAAATGAAAAATGGGCGCAACAAAAATTAAGTGGGTTTGGCGGCGTCACAAAAGTTCTAGCCGCTGAAAAAATCCTGTAGGCTAATAAAATAATATTTAATGAGCCTGGGGCCACGTCTCATATATGCGACGGAGCGCGACTGTCCCCAGGGGCCGCGTCGCATATATGCGACAGGCACAAAATAAATTATTTATCGATGCGTATAGCGTATCGAATTTGAAAAATGTAATTTTTTCCCAATAGAGAAATCCTGTTGTGACCTGTCGTTCCATTTTCAACTCAAAAACATCACGGATTATATTTTAAATCAACAATCAAAACAGAAGTTTTTCTGCCGTCAAAATCGTATAGAATTGTTATATCTTCTGTGTATAGTTTTCTGGGATATTCTGCCGTGTGTGTGTGACCTCTCTGGCCAACGTTTCGGATCCCATTGCAGGGTCCATCATCAGGGCTGATGTGATGAGTGAGTGTTGAAGTGTAGGTTAAGTATTACCTTGCAATACCGTACCGAAGTCACGGTGTCTCCAAGTTTGTGTTATGTTAAATACTGGATTGCAGTACCGTGTCGAAAGCAAGGTGTGTGTCTTCTTGTAGTGTTTTATATATCTATTAACGGATGTCGGACTGTGCGGATCGTCTATTTGATTTATCCTGCAGCGCCGGATACCACGATGTTCTTAACTTAAGACCGTCATCCCTGCGCAATTACTGGGCAAACTTCGTAATGGAGAAATTCGAAGAAACGGCTCTAGACACAGCAACTTTGATCCCCAAGGTTTGGTGGAGGTATGTTGATGACGTGTTTGCAATCTGGCCTCACGGGAAAGAAAAATTACAGGACTTTCTCGAACACCTCAACACGCTGCACAGGAAATTAAAATTCACCATGGAGATAGAAAAAGAAAATAAACTACCATTTCTGGATGTAGAAGTGAAAAGGAACACAGATGGTAGTCTCGGGCACAGGGTCTACAGGAAACCGACCCATACGAACCGCTACTTGCATGCAGATTCCCACCACCACCCAGCGCAGAAGAGAGGTCTAATTAATACCTTAGCTACGAGAGCTAAACGAATATGCCAAGAAGAACATCTGCAGGAGGAGATTCGTACACTGAGCGACGCGCTAGAAAGCAATGGATACCAAAGACGGCAGATACGGCACATCATAAGAGCCAAATCTAACAGCTCCGAGAAAAACACAGAAGCTGAGATCAAAGGGATTGCTTTCTTGCCTTATATCCATAATGTAACAGACAGGATTGCCAAAGCGCTCAAGAAACAGAATATTAAGACAGTTTTCGGCACAAACAACAAGGTTAAGGACCTCTTAAGACCAGCGAAGGATCGGGATTCCCTTGAGACCGACGGTGTTTATAGGCTCGATTGTCAAAATTGCGACAAAGTGTATGTGGGACAAACAGCACGAACGATTTCAAAGAGGGTTGATGAGCATAAAAGAGCATGCAAACTCGGTCACCCGGAAAAATCGGCATTGGCTGAGCACTTTCTAGATACGGGCCACCATTTTTCATTTGAGCCAAAAATCTTAGGAAAGCCCAAAAGTCACCACACGCGCCTGGTCAAAGAAGCAATCGAAATATACAAGCACCCGGTAAACATTAATAGGGATGACGGTCTTAAGTTAAGAACATCGTGGTATCCGGCGCTGCAGGATAAATCAAATAGACGATCCGCACAGTCCGACATCCGTTAGTAGATATATAAAAACACTACAAGAAGACACACACCTTGCTTTCGACACGGTACTGCAATCCAGTATTTAACATATATAACACAAACTTGGAGACACCCTGACTTCGGTACGGTATTGCAAGGTAATACTTAACCTACACTTCAACACTCACTCATCACATCAGCCCTGATGATGGACCCTGCAATGGGATCCGAAACGTTGGCCAGAGAGGTCACACACACACGGCAGAATATCCCAGAAAACTATACACAGAAGATTCTGAACGGCCGTGAAAACCTAAGGACATTTTTATATATGGAAAATGTTCAAACTTTAAAGTGTAATCACTTTTTAAATACTTACGACCGCCAAATTTTGATTTCAGTTTTGCCATCATGGCACTTAGCTACACTAGGATACTTTTTTTTAAAGAAAATCGAATGAGGCCATAAAGTAAAGTTTAGCCAATCTGTCAAATCTTTCAACATCATTATACGTTTCTCATATAAAAAGTTTCGTTCCAGTGGATATGTCCACGTCTTATTTGTATTCCTTTTGTATAATGATACCTAAGTATCCCCACCTGTAACGTAAGATTTGATTCTCTGGGTTATTTAACTGAATATTTCGAACCAGAAAAACATAGTCTTAGCAAGGGTAGTACAATACATGCGTCTGAAACATTAAATTCATAAATATGACGATGACTTTATTTGCGTAAAATCTCATTTTGTATTTTGATACAGCACTGTAGATAATAATGTGTCACGGGCTTCAGTCGCCTCCGCCCAGGATAATCGCCCAGAACAGACAAGGCTTAACCCAGCAGGGGGTATATATATGATGTAATAACTTCCGCGACTCTTTTACGTCTCCATGAACGAGACTTTGCCATTTGAAAGTTTCATATAGGTGCCGGCAAAAATATTCGTCCCGGAAGACCTCCATATAAGTTATATTTCATAACTCGTTTAGCTTGGTTTAAAGATTATTTGAAGTGTTCAAAGATATTCCATATTTAAATAAAAATGGGTTCACATTTCTTGATGTCACCTAGCGTGTGTTACTCGAAGTTTTTTTGGGATTCAATGCAGATAACTATTTGAAAATTTAATAACAAATGTGTAATTTACGCAAAACAACATAAATCTCAAATTAATTAATTGTTAAGTTGCAAATTTAGAAGATATCTGTAAGATCCTACAGCGGAATCCGAAACGTCGGCCAGAAAGGTCATAGAAATATGGCAGAATATCTCAGAAAACCCAAACCAGAAGGTATTATATTCGAAATAAATGACGTGAATCAGTTAAAAACATATACCTGAGAAAATCATCTATTAAAGTATATGGTGATTATATGATCCCATCATCAGCCATATAATTTTCTGTATTCTTATTCTAGGGCCTGTCTGTGTAGAGTTTGTTACTTCCTGTGATGTGGACTGCCAGCTGTTTTTCTATCTTTTGGGGGTCTTCCAGGCATCCTTCTTCCTTTCGCGGTTTCCCATCTAGGGCAAGGTATGGTAGTCTTTGGGAGTCCATTATTTCCACTTGTTCTTTCCAATACCTTATTCTTGTCTCCCACATCTCTCACATTATGGATATCACACGTTTCTCTGATCGTGGCGTTTCTCATTCTGTCGCACAGTCTTTCCTGTAATTTTTTTGAGAGTTTTCATCTATGTGACTCTGAGAAGTGATTTATAATTATTTATATCATATATTATTAAGAAATAGTATATAATAGTTACACAAAAAATAGCCGAGTTAACAAAAATTCATAGATTTATCCCGATGTCACCTAGCGAATATTACTCAAAGATTTTTTGGGATACGTTGCAATATTATACAATTGACAGCTATTTAGAAATGTAGTATTATATGTTTTATGTATCATTTACAAAAGACTGGATTTTTTCATAATCTTACTTGATTATATTCCCCGTTTCGGCGTCCACTTCTCAATTACCCCCACCATAGCTGTAGCCACGCTCCCGTTCAAAAATTGATTTGTTTTCTAGAATAGGTGATAGATAATCAGTTTGCTTCCGTCCTGATGAAGATACAGTGGTATCGAAACCGGTAGACATAGAGGAGTTACTAGTTAAGTGGTTAAAACACATTTGTTTATTTAAAATTAATAATTATTTTATATATAAAATATAATAAAAGACTTATTTTATGACTATTCTGGGCATTTCTCTCATTATCTATAAACACAAATTGTTTTAAACTTATTGATCAATAATAATAAAAATAATAATAATATCAATATCACTTGAATAAAAAAATGTGTACACAATGTAAACGATCTCCCTTTATAAATACAAAATTTTCTTATTTAGAGCGGAAGTTTAACAATATTTTAAAAAGAGTATAAAGTCTAATTTTAACTTTTGCAAAGCTGTTTCATATAACACTAGCTGTGCCCGCGCGGCTTCGCACGCGTTGATTTTTAGTACACTGTTTGGATCGTCATAGCACTTTCGCGAACCTTCTAGAACATCCGTCTTCCAGAACTTTCAAGAAATTTATCGAATGTACAGGAACCTTCTAGACACACCGACACATTCCACCACTCAGTTTAGAACCTTATAGAAACTTTCGGGAATTCTCCTTCCAGAACTTTCTATAGCAGGTTTTTCCGAAACCTCCTAGACTCACCAACACAGTCGGCGCGCCTATTTTGAAACAATCTGAAGCATTTGCGGTTTTCTCATAACAAAACAATATGCTAGAAAGCACATTTTCGTCACCCACTCCCACCCACGCACAGCAACCCCCACCAACCCGCATATTTTAGATGTGACACCAAGAGCTATCCACCACCATAACCACCAGGGGGTGATAGTATCTGGTTGTGAAGAAAACTTGGCGGATAGGGAAACACGGGTTTCTTTTTATATATTTATACATTGATTAACAGAATAATAAAATACTCTCACGGTACGTGGGCGTGGGAGGCAAATGAAAACACTTGATATTAATTATCGATTTATTAATAATTCATTAATTCACTAGACACTAATTACACACATAATCACTCGTCTATGAAACTCTTTATTATGGGTTGCTAGAATATTCTGTTTAATTCTCGAATGTAAGTTGCACGTATTTTCAACTTCACTTAGGAACGTCGCTTAATTTCTTGTCGCTGGCATCGCACACGCGTTGTTAGCTCTGTTTTTGCTAACGGTTTTATCCCTGGTTAGTAGCACACCGGTAAACGTCAGAATAAACACAATCCGCCGCGGCATTGGCTCCGCCTTTTATACGATACACCTTGGTTTTTTGAACCTCTTAGATTATTCTATACATTTTTAGTATGTGCGAGAATGTTTCCGTCCATTCCAGACTGTTCCAGATGTTTCCCAAATACTATCGATAATTCTAGAATGTTGTAGGACGTCCCAGAATATGATTGGATTAGAATAACGATTGTGTTATCTCATTACAATACAAAAATAAAATTGAATGTACTCATATGATTCTTAAAATACCTACCTACATCGATTTATTATTTTGACAGCCCTCTGTTTGTTAAAAATAGTTGGAAACCTCTGGTCCACATACAAAAAGATAGAATGCTGCGTTTTCTCTATTGGCATTTCTAGGGTTAAGGAATAACTCGTCTAGTCTCTGCGGACCACACGGAGGCACTTTCTGGGAAAGTCGTTCCATTTAATGTATCAATTTACAATTGAATATAGTCCTGGAAAACAGAGCTTCAATTCCATACAAAAAAAAATCCATCTAATAAATGATACCTCAATATGTTATCCATGATTATCAAGCTGTTCGATACGTTCTGTTATCATTGTTTCTAGAATGTGATCGAACAATCAGCCATCCACACGTATAATCATTTTTCCATTAATCAATGGATCATTAACGTTTATAGAAAATAACAGTTTTGAAGCTAACTAGCTATAATTCGTCAAAAATTGCGCACTTTAGGCTAAGTAAATAGCGTTATCGAAGTTAAAATTAACACAATGTCCGTCATCCAATTGATCTGAATTTCGCACGTTAACTTCATGTCGATGACAATTTCATTCTTTTTTTTCAAAAACATATACGCACGCAAACAAAAAAAATACAAAAATTAATTCAGATATTCGACATGAACATTAAATGATGGACACCTTAGAATCATCATCATCATTCTTCGCACTACAACCCTTGGTGGGTCTTGGCCTCCTCAATAATTTTCCTCACCTTAGAATATATCTCTTTATTTAAAATTGCTACAAAACAGAAGCTGATTATGTCAATGATCGAGTGATAATTAACACAATAATACAAGTACTGAAAAAACGATTTTCCTGATTATCTTAATTTTATTTAGGACTGATGTGATCAAATTAATGTCTTGGTCAAGAAAATACAAGAACAATAAAATAGAAACCGACTCCTCGCATATAAAGAATTTATAATAAAAACTATGTTTTTATGGGTTAATTTTTTTTTATATTGTTCTTGTCATTAAATGTTAATTGAGTTTTTAATGTTTCGTTTTACGTCCTTTTTAAAGTTATGGCATTTGACAGCGTTTGTGTAAATTAAGTACGTGATACAGTAATTCGCAGCTCTTTTTACATCTTGTTCTTTTTATGGGGGTGTTTTTGGAGTCTTTTTGGTACCTCAGCTCGTTAATGTTACCGGCACACAATTTCGAAGCCTTTACCTAAAGTATTTAATTAATTTAATGTGTTGGTTACCTTACTTCCTGTCCATTTATTACATTGTATTTTTTTTCGAATTTAATTATCAATTAAAATAAATTTAATTAATTCGTTATTAACAGTAAGTTGCAAATCGTTAAAAAAAATTCCCCAAAAATTTGTTATTTCATTTAGACCAGCCCTTGTTAAGGCTAATGGTGCAGAACTGATACAACAATACCTTTAGGGGATATTTGGAAAAGTTAGGAACACCTGGCCACTCTAGGAAGATAACTTTTCAAGACAGTACCGGCATCCTCAATGATATCGATAATTAAATATTTCCAAATGAAAATAAGCATTGTTGTAAAAAGGTTTATTAATTTTGCTTTTAAAAACGTTAAATAAACCAAAATTAATGCTAGAGAAATTCTAAAAAAAAATTTTATGTATCGCAACTGACTTTGTTGTTTTCTGATTAGAATAATTCAGTCAACATAATGTTTATTAGTATGCTCTAAGAACGCAATTACAATACAATTATTTTGTCCACAGGGTTAATCAGAATTTTGTATAGTATTTTTTTTTTTTTTAATACATACACGGTACAACGTACCATTAAAAAACAATGTACTTAAAAAATGTGAAAAGTGATTTATAAAGATATATGACTAACAAGACATTAAGCAAATAATGAAAAGTATTAAAAAATTACAAAAAAAATGAAAAAATAATAAACAAATCAAATATAAAACTCAAAAAGCAATAAAACTGAAGCAAATAAAATAATAGTAAGCAAATCAAGTCTGAAATTCAAGAGACAAACGAAATTACAGCAAAATGAAAAAATTGTAAGCAAGTCAAACGAATCAAATCTGGAACTGAAGAAGCAATAAAATAACAACAAAATAAAATGAAATATGAAATTCAAAAAGCGAAAACAAAAGAAAGATAAGACATCAATAATTATAAACGATCGAATTCGTCCGGAAGAGCTATCTCTTAGGCGGCGAGTGTTTCCGAAAAAACATCCGACAGGTTGCCATACTCGTTTCCTAAACCTATGGAGCCTTCCAATAGGTGAGCTATAAAGATAATTTACACTTACATTGTCATAATGAAACGATATACTTTCATAATAATGTCAAAATATCAACCATAGATGGCGGTAGCGTAGTTGTATTAAATATATAAAATGAGTTACGCGACCATACGTTATTAAAAAATTTGATAGGATTGATCTCGGGTGAAATCATGACATTGTGTTAAGTGATATATACAAGGACCATCGAAATGTCAATAGAGAAGTTTCATAGTGCCTATTAAATAACATGTTGTAACATTTAACTAAAATATAGACCAAAACTAATAAATTGGGGAAAAAATTTTCGAAATCTGTCAATATAAGAGAAAAATAATATTAAATTTAGCGTATTTTAGCTCGGAATAATTGGTCGCGTGACTCGCCTGTGACGTCACGCGTCCGCACTGCCGGGCGCCGGAGCACGAACCGCGACGAACGCCGGGTACGAGAGATGACGTCACGCGATCCGCCGGACGGAACAAAATTATTCATGCAAAACGCAAATTTAAAATTCTTTAACTTAGTTCTTGAGATATCTTAATTTTATTCTCAGTTTTTTGTTCACTTTTACTTAAATTACCATTTCCATACATTGAAAAATCTAGTAAACTTTTCCATCGAATGTCAAAAACAAACACAAAACCTCGCGTAAAAATGGTGGACAGTTATGCTTCAACCTAATATTGTCATATTTGACAATGTATATTATATTACAATAATTACGTTTATTATATCAGGGACAGAATCACACATCACAGAATGTTAAATGTTAAAAAGCGGATCATTTTATCGGAATTTCCATTTTATCACTCTAATTTCGTCATATACGTTATGACTTACTTATGGTGCTCATATTTGTAGTCAACCAATCAGGCGTTTCAATAGACGAGAAGCAATAATCTCGTTACTCTAATCATCCTAACCTAACCTCGATTCATCAACAGTAAATTCAGTGTAAAGAGACTGCGAGTATTAATCCTATTTACTTGTATCTTGGGCCTCACTTACACACTTCCACTCATCACACGACACTCGGATGCATCACGAGAAACATTCCATGAATACTGGAAGATTCCAAACGCAGGGTCGGAATTCTTCTCTCACACAATTAAATTGGTGATCAACCTCCTCAACTCCCCCGCCCCCCCCAAAAAAAAAACCTCATAAAACTCCATGTATCCAAAGACAGTACTTAATTGAGCATCAAGCGAGCTATTAAATAGTCGCATATACTTTGTACACCTAATAGAATAACCCAACTTATATATAATCTTAACTTATAAAAATCGGTATATATATATATTATAATATATATATATTATATATATATATATAGATATACCGATTTTTAAGTGTTATTTGACGTGAGATGAAAGTTGTGTCTTTATACATGTACCACAGTGATTGCAATAAAATTCATTCAATGAAAGTTACACTTGAAGAACATTTTTGCAAGTCGTTGTACTTTTATATACCTACCAGACAGAAGTACCTCTTTTCCCTTCCAAACCAACAATAGGAAATCCTCTCATATTCCATGCATATGCTCAGATTATAATTACCTTTTAAATTCAATAGATATTTTTAAGACTAAATATGAAGAGTATCGTCATATGGTGAGCAGATACTAGAAACTCGTCCCCCTCCCTGATCATGTATATTATATACATCATGAGCCCCTTTGTGTCTATGTTAAAGTTAAATTTGGAACAATCGGTTAAATGAAACTGTAAAGTGGTTTTATCTGTCATTGTCAAATTGACTTATCTATGGTTATAAATTTAAAAAAAATAAAATAAAATAAAAAATTAAAATATTCCAAATAGAGATTATAATCATGGAAATGTCGAATGTTGTGCTTTTAATTCATCAAGCTTCATTTCAAGTTATTTAAAAAAAATATATATTTCAACAAATTTTACTTGCAAAAAAGTGTATTATTTCACTGCTATTCGTCAAAGTATTTTCAGGCTTTTGAAAAAAATATTTTCCAAAGTTTCGTTTCAACTTTAATATTTGTTTGTGCGTTTTTAAAAGCGTTGGCGATATTCATTTTACCATTTTTAAATGTAGTATTAATTTCAGACGATTTTTAATTAGTTTCAAATGTGTCGAAGTTCTTGTGGGACGATCATATTTGGTCAGGTACCCCGTACCTTATGTTTCAGAAGAAGTGACATTAAAAAGTTTGAACATCTTTTACATGAGTTTGAATACTCAGTGAATTAATATAATAAAATTAAATATAAATTATAATTTATATAAAATAACTTTGTAAACACCACTTTTTTATTGAAATATGCTTCGAAGCCAATGGCGTCTTCGTCAAGATAACAAAAATAAAGTTTAAAAATCGAAGTATAGATAATCAAAATATTAAATTTTCATGTTAAGTAGGTACTTTATACTATTCATTTTCCATATATATCTTTTTTAATATTTTGATTATCTATACTTCGATTTTTAAATTTTATTTTTGTTATCCTGACGAAGAAGCCATTGGCTTCGAAACATGTTGAATTTATTTCAATAAAAAAGTGGTATTTACAAAGTTATTTTATATAAATTATAATTATGTCTCCACAAAATAATTTTGCTATATTTGAATAAGAAATAAATATAAATTAGTTGTCATTTTGATAGATTGATTAATGTTTGCTGCATTAGTAGACCGAAGATCCCCCAATGCGGTAGTGTAAAAAGAAAGATTTCTACCCGGCCACGTATATGAAATTGTATCTGTATTTGTGTAAAAGCTATTAAAGCAGACAGAGTGAATATGGTAGTTTAATTATACTTACAATTGGGTACTGAGGTTTATTGAAAAACTAGCCGTACGTACGTGAAAAATCACGGAATAAAATTTAAATATTATTTAATTATACACAATAAAAGCCTGTCAAACGTCGAACGTAGACGGCATAAATTAATAGTTCGCATCTTAGCTAAGCCGCGTGTAGTGTATACAGTTAGTATATTTTTGACGAGCCACGAAGAAGCGTCTAGTCATCGCGCTGCGGTCCGCGCGTTCGAGGTTCAAGTCTCTCTCCAGCTCTCTCTGTGAATTCCAGGAAGTTACTGACTTACGGGACAGACAGACAACGAAATTATTATATTTAGATAGTACAGAAATATTTTGTTTCATTCTTAAGACAGCAATACAACGTAACAATTATGTCTTGACCGCTATAATATAATATTATATAACACGGATGCACCGTCTTGGTAACAATATTTCGAAACTCATTGACATTTTTCGTTGTAGGAGCGTACCTGAAATAAAGGAATACATACAACTCGTACCAAATATATATATTTTTTTTTAACAAATATTATATTGTATAGTAAAGTGACCAAATCAAAACATTTGAGCTTGAAAATTATTCTAAACTAACGAGGCTTTATGTGTATTGAAATGTCAAAAGGCTTTGCTTAATCAAAAGCTTTTTATTAAGCTGCAAGCTGACCACGCTGAAATTGACACAACAATATGCCGAATAATTGAATGGTTTATTTGTTCACGATCGCATCGGCCGCTCAGCAGGCAATAAACTCGGCTAATTAATATAACCTTTCAGAACTGCTGGATTGCAATGCGATTAACTTTTTTTAGAATTTGTATAACGTTATTTAAATAGTTTCTTTCCAGCGCTACTTTCCGCCTTAAGACGTCTGGTTAATTTAGGATTCACAAAGAGTGGATCTCCATAGAGAGGAAAAACTTTTAGTCATAAAACACCACCATTCACCCTCTCCCATTCGTGTATTAATATAAAACACTCAGATGTTAATGATATATATATATATATATATATATACGTAGCAGTGGCATGCAGTGGGTATAAACTTAATAACAGAATGTTAGTAAACTTAGTAAAAACCACTACCAGATTTACGGTCTACCGGTTTCGAGATGTACCCGTCTCTTCGTCAGGACCAACACTACACTACTACATTCATACACCCCAACCACAGTATTGTCAAACTATCACCACTATTGTTCACATGCGTGTTAATCTTGTCAGAGACAAGCGTGCACTGATTATGAACCATTGAACTACTGAACAATTCAGGGATCTAACGAGAGGGAGTGAGAGGGGCGGGGTCTAAAGTGGGTGTTACCACATCTCGTGTGAACGCTACATTGAACAAAGGGCTGTATGGAAAATTAACTTGGTTATTAATGAGAGGTACTCTATTATTCACCGCCTCCCTAATGAAAAAAATTTCTAAATTATTCAATATATAAGTATAAACTTAGGTAATGCTATGACCAACTATATATTAAAAAAATATATATACGCATATACCTACCTATAAGGGTATATACATTTTTTAAAAAAATTAACTGAACTGTTTTGAGTAGCTTCAATCCACAAAAATAACTGCACTATGAAAGAAGTGTTGTAAACAATATTTCCGAAATACAAAGATATTTTATATAAAGGTAATACGGCATAACATTTCTGCAATGACGTGCGCGTAGTTCTCACCAGGCGAAGAAACACGCTATTCCATGAAAAATTTACTTGTCTATTACACAAAACTTGCAGCGTATAACTAAGTAAAAATACACGGTTCAGGATGAATTTTTTCTCAACTTGACTAGATCTATGGAACAAATTTGTTGGGCGCAAACAAGTGAAATAAATGAAGAATTGACATGAAGTTAGGGACAGAAAAGTCGGAAATAAAACTTCTAGCCGTAGGACGAATTACGGCTAGAATTTTAAATCGAAAAAAAAAAACAGATACGTCAGAAATAAAACTTCTAGCCGTAGGACGAATTAAAAATCAGTAGGCTAGAATCTAAAATCAACTTTTTCTTAAGATAAGGATAATTTAATTGATATTCGTTTCCCAGAATCTTTACTAATGCACAGCTTTTTTGCTTGTATGCGCTGCACGCCACTGATACATAGGTAGTGAAAGAGTCAAAGCTACTAACACTCTTATACTTATAGTAGTAGAGTAGGTAGTCTAGATATGTAGAGTAACTTAGAGTATCGTAGACTACGAGGAATCGGAAAAGAATACATAATTCACTACAAATCATTACTTAGTAGTACAATGATTAAAAAAAATTAAATAAAAGTGTGGATAAGCAACGTTTCTTAGGAAAAATCTTCAAAATACATAATTCTCTAGGCAAGAACGTCCATCACTAATATAACATTATGTTTAACAATTATGATACCAAGACGCTATATAACGCTACACAGTTTCTACTCGCAACCCGTCACATGGCAGACGTCATCTTCGTAACGAGGAACCGCCAAAGAAGAAGAAGACTCGCAACCGATCAAACTACACAATTCTATGTAGCTACGCTAGATGGTACTGTTTTCACAGCCTTTACTCGCGGCCGAAATGTAAATAATTTTCCACGCTAACACAGATATAATGCAATTTCTCGATAATTTTATATGTTAATTGGCATTTTGTAAAAAAATTATAATTTCAGCAATTAGAGATCATATTATAGGTCGTTTGGATTAACAGAGATGGTAAATTCATTCATTCAATTTACATTAATTGTAAAAATATTTTTTTACATTTTAGATTGATTTCGCAGTATTTTTTTGTTGTGAATATTTTTGCGTATAAATGTGAATCTGATAAACAAGTCCATTATTTTTGACGGTTTATAGCTGTTATAAAATAAACATTTTAAATGTTTCCTTAAACCAGAGATTGAGAACATAATTCGTTCCGGAAACGTATTCGCAATCCAGTGTACTCTTATATCAAAGCTAATTTTCTCATTAAAAATAATGTAAACTCAGATAATTCGACCAAAAACCAAAAAGTATATTAAATTATTAATACATTTTTGTATGTTTATTATTTAGTTGAAATTGTAAAGGAAGACTTACACTGTTAAATGCAAACACTGCCGTCTGTTGGCTGCTGGAATGTATTCATTTTTCTGTGACTTCTTCATAAAAAAATCTATTTAAAAACACTCTGCCTCCTTTCGAGGATTTCGCCAAAATGTGATACCGCATTTTCGTTAAACAGATTCGTCACTTCAACTGCCACAGCCTATTTCGGGTGGTGTTTTTCTATGAGATTTCACTCACTGATCAGGTGACGCTTAAGGCGTTTTCTCGTATAGCAAGACTCAGCTCGGTTATCAAGGCAAAATTTATTTAAAACTTTTGCTCGTTTTGCCAAACAATCACAGATCGAGTAACTCGCGATACAAGGTATTACTGTATTAGAATTTCAGTACTGTAATATACACAAACAAATTGAGCGAGTCTTACAGTAAGTACTACTGCTGTACTAAGCTAAGCTACTACTGTAAGTTTGGACGAGTCGGTAAAGTGTTTTGAGGCTTCCCACGAACTGAGCGTAAAAATGTCAAAATAGCTTATTTTTCATACTCGCAGAGAAAACCTTAAAATCACGCGAAAAAACCCAAAAAAGTGTTTTCAAACCAAAAACATAGAAAGATACGATTAAACATACATGTGAATATACAAAGCAATTTGTAAAATATTAATAAACTCGCAGGACTACATTCCTGCCTTGATTATGAGTCGAAAATCTTGAAGCAGCCGTGATGATATGCGACATCAAAGTTTGCATTTTTTTTTCAATATTCATGACTTACTTTTGTAAATCGTTGGACCATCATTACAGTAACTTATTTCGAATATGAAAAATTCATTACCTTTAATACAAGTTAAATAAAATGATTGAAATCCCTGAAAATTTTCCAATTGGAATGTTTTCCAATTGGAGTTTGAAGGTTTTTTTTCAACAGGAGCAGCAGCAGCCCGATTCGATGGTGGAGACCCGACTGCTGATACAAGGCGTACAAATCTCACAACACAACCGTAAACATGTCATTACTACAAACATTTTTGCTACTTCCGACAAAAATATTCCACTTTAAAATTAAGATTATATATAATTTTTATTTTATTTTTTAATTTAAAGACTATCGACAGGTCAGAATGACCCTAATGGATAGTCATTTAGGACAAGGTGATTAGTACAGTTACGGTTTACGATGATACATTGGAATAAAACATTAATACATTATACAATATAAGTATACTACAGCGAGTGATTATAAGATGAACGAAGTTCACATTCTCCGCACAACATAATAGGCATGTAGGCTCCCAGGTCAACTAAGTCTGAAAATGTGTACCCGCGCTTTGTGGCTATAAAAGTTTTGTTTAGGTTGATTTCCGAAGAGTCCGTCTTACTATTTTCAAACTATTTTCGGTCAGGAGCAATATATTTTCTCTCTTAAACTGAGGTTGTGTCCTGTGAAATATGTCAATGTTGGGGTTACATGACGTTACCTCGTTGTACTGATTTAGCATTCTAGGTAGAGGAGAGAAATAACCTATGTTGGTGTTGTAGACCTTTGTGTGGAATAGTGTTTGGGATCTCAGAGACCGGGCAGGTATATTAATATCTATTTGCGAGAGTATTGAGGGCGAGTCTAGTTTGTTGTTTACTATTTTGTGGAGTGTCATAAGGTCTGTGATTTTTCGTCTTTTTTCTAAAGAGATTATATGGAAATTTTCGAGTCTTTTGTCGTATGTATCGAGCAATTCATTTAGGCCTTGTCTGTGTGTCAGTGATTTAAGGAATTTTTTCTGGAGTTTTTCGACTCTGTAGTTGTGAATTTCGTAGTTGGGTGACCAAATTGTTGATGAGAACTCCAGTAGACTTCTGATGAGATAATAATATACATACATAATATGTGGGGTATATAAGCAAAGGCAGCAATATCCAAAAAAAATTAATGCAATAATCGAGGTTTACGATTATAGAATGTGCTGAATTGGAGTTTTTATAGGAAATATAGCCTATAAATTTATAGGAAAAATGGTTTTGGGATAGATACGTAAAATCTAGTATTAAGTACATTCTAAATTAGTAATCCTCCATTCAAAACATTTTTTTAAATTCTTTGGATATTGTTGTCATTGCTTTTATACCCGTCATATTATTTCTCTAGCATGATAAGCATTTAAAAAATAATTTTTCCACTTTTAATAAACCACGTTAATTAACTTGAGGTCAACAACTTTTGAAATCGCTGTGTCTACGTCAGGAAGAGCACAAACTAAGTAGTTTTAAAAAAATGTGAAGTATATACCTACCTTGTTGATCTAGTGGTAAAGAAACTCGCCTAGTAATCCAGTACTCAATGGTTCGGGCACCATTCCAGGAGGCCAACAAGTTTGTCCTTTTATCATAGAACAAGCGATTAGCTTAGTTTGAAAATGGTAAGAATTTCGACGTGCCACGTATTACGTACTCAAACCTATATTTAAAAAAACGTTTTCATTCATTTGAAATAGTAAGAATGTATATTTATGTAAATTGATTCATTTTGTCACAGTCACAACTAACAAATAGCGAATTTTAGAAATTGGGCATTTCATTTATATCTTTAGATGACACGCGTAATTTCGTATTCCGTCATAAATATTAATCTTCGGAATATAATGGAAACCGCCCGCGGCACACACAATGCTTATCTGTCGATATCCTAAAATATTATGGTTGCACGCTATTCGGCCAGAAAAAACACAGAACACCATAAAAAACCATTTCGTACAATAAAAAAGCTTCGGGTTCAGCAAAATATTGACGATTGCATGCTTCAGGATTGCCTCCGAAATACATAAAATATTACTGGCGTTCCTTCTTCCACCGTTGCCCAAATATTAGCATTAAATCCGCCAGGCATTCCGCTGCAGCTCTGTTTATTTTTTGTTTGTTTTTATGACATAATAAATACGGTTTTTACAATGTGAATAATAAATAATCGGTAAAATGTTACCTCAGCTTTCACGACAATCATTTTGCACGCGGGTATTTATTACTCCTTCAGATATTTTATTTTATTTTTTATATTTCCAGATACATCAACAGTTCATTGATGACTCTAATATATTGTCACGGGACGTGACTTCGGGAGGCAAATGAAAACTTTTACAAAAAAATAAAATTATTGATGAATATAATCTAATTATGTAGTATTATCAACTAGCTGCAACACGTCAAAAATGACGGAACATTGCTTCGAGTCTTTGCTAATATATTTATAGTATTTTTTTTATGGTCCGCGGAGAGATGGCCGTAGCAACATGCGTTGATCGGCCGGTTCGGGTTTGCTGGCCCGGGGCGGGGTTCACGTTTTTTCAAGGGATTTTTTAACCGTGAATTAGAACGAAATTAAGGACGTTACAGGGGTTACGAGGGCAGACAGACAAACAGACGGACGGACGGATGGACGAACAGACGGACAAACGGACAGACAGATGGACAGACAATTCAATTATTATGTTGATGATATGACTTTATGCCGTTTGAATCCATATTTTTGGAATAAATACTGTAAAATATGTTTTATTTCTTAATCTGGTCATGCCCAACGTGCCCAAAACGTTTGAGCGACCCTTTATTGATCCTACTAACTACGCTTAGGTCAGCTTTACATTTTTTCCTAACATCTTCATTTTTAGTCTGTCATAAATGGATTTGTAACACAAACATCTTAGCGAACTCATCTCTTCAGCCAGGCTTCACTGCCGTACCTCATTGTTGGTATCAGAATTCCGTTGTGCACCACTAGACTTATCTCGGTAGACATATTAATATTAAAAATTATTGCATTCAATGCGCCGTTCATCTTCCCTGCAGTCTCCTTCCTCTCGCCAACATTCATTGCCTACTAGTATTTCACACGTTGTCTTACTTCCCTCCTTCTCGAATACTACTCACTTTTGACTTGTTAACATTCATAATAAGATCATTTCCTTGTATACATCATCCATCCTACTTACTTATCAGACTCTTTGTTCTTGTTCGCTCTTTGTCACTACTATATCATCCACGTACAGTTATCAGCTTATGTACAATCAAATCGCTCATTCTCGCTCCTACATTTACATATTCCAGTTTTTTCACACCTTTATCCATATAATATATGTTGCGTTGAACAGCCATGGAGACATTACGCAACTCTGTTTGAGAAACGGTGAATGATCCATTGATTCTTACTCATGCAGTACTTCCATCTTATAGGAGTACCTCCCATAATCTTTCTCATAAAATGTTCCGAAAAATGTTTTCAATTTATTTTCTTTTATTTGTTTTGTATTATTTTCTATTTAATGATGGACGTTGACACCTAACTAGCCCTAGGAAATATTATAAATATAAGTATCTAATCGAGTAGCTTGTTGGCCTTGTGGTTAGGACTCTCGCCTCGTGATCCAAAGGTCGCGGGTTCGAATCTCACTCCATACGTAAATAGTAAGAATATTGATGTGACACGTATTCCGACACACATCTCTATTTTTAAATAAATAAATAAAAACATTGATATTTTATTAATTAATTAAATAACTTTGTATTGAGCACTTGGAGTAACTCTACGTCTACCGGTTTCGATACTGTATCTTCGTCAGGACGGACGCATACGTGCGTATATGCGTCCGTCCTGACGAAGATACGGTGGTATCGAAACCAGTATACGTAGAATTACTCTAAGTAGTCAATACAACGTTATATAATTAATTAATAATTATGTCCAACCACAAAGTTAACGCTATAAACATCAAAAATACATTTTTATTTTATTTTATTTTGGGAACATGTCTAATTGAATGTTTTTTTGAGTTTTAATTGATTTTGTTAGTTTATACTGCAGTGTACAATATTGATTTGTGGGATAATTATAATTTAATATTTATAATTTCGCTGTGATAAAAATATTATTCTTAGTTTCATTATCATAAAAAAACATTAGATACTTTTTGTATCTTTATCAAAAAAATGTGTTTGAAATCATACCATCTTCAAAACTTCTATAAATGTGACATGTGACAATGTGACAATTATCATGGTCCAATAACAATCTGTTGACGGTCTGTTTGTTTAAAATTAAAATATATCCTAATTATACTTTCACTATTACAAAGTAGGTATAGAATGCGATATTATTTCAGCAGAAGGTCGAAAAGCGGTGTTAATGAATGTGTTATTTGTTCACATTATTTTTTTATTACCTGCTGAATGAAAATGTAATTTTATTCCAAAATAAAAATTCTCATGCGAACATTTAAATAAACGCGAGTTGCGATAAATATCGAAATTCTTCTGTTTTTGAATGTAAAACCTGCGGTGCTGCATTCCTTGAAACGCACGACTAAAAACATTTTTGTTTATTTTACCATTCGGGTATTTATTAAATACTACTACTTATTTTTGAAAACATAAATATTTTTTTTATTTGTATCGTCACGTGGCGTAGCTTTGGGAGATTGATTATTTTAAAAGAAATAATACACTTTTCTTTAATTCCCACTTTCTCAATTTATCACTCGTTTTTAAACTGTTTTTTATCGCTGGGTAATTACTTATTTAACATTCGCTAGAACATTCCATTCAATACTCGCTCATATCTATTTCGTCGCATTGTTTATTTTGCCACTTCGCTCAATTATCGCTTAACATCTGTCGCTCCGCAATTCTACGACTGGGCACGCCGGCCGTCATCCACGCTCACTTAGCACCGATAGAAATGTCAAAACAAACTCACACGTCCTGATCTAGACCCGCTATTTATACTGAAACGCCCGAACTCTCGAGAAGGTTATTTTCCTTTCTAGTGTTTAGGAGAAGGTTTTCATCGCTGCTAGGCTGTTCCAGACGACTTCCGAATTTTTTAGATAATTATAACCTGTTCTAGAAGATACTAGAGGCTTTTTAATTTATTGTCTTAAGGCGATCATTGTCATCGACATATTAAGAGGAATTATGTACGTAATCTCTCTTAAACATGTCGTAAAAATATTAAACGTATCTACTGATATAAGAAAAATTGTAGGACAATATTTTATTTGCCTTTTTAAATTGAACTTCACATGCCAATACAATACTGTGCAAGGCTTCAATTTCCCAATATTATTATCTTGGAGTTGGCTTCGAATCAAAGAAGTAAGCGCTAGGAAATTCATCGCCAGCGATACACCACAAACCAATTTCCGGACCAACAATTTACCGCCCAGCAATTTACTGCCCTTTCACAACTAAACTATATGAATTCATATACGTATATTTACCCCTCCTACTAAGAAACAGGCTTTAGCTTTAATAGTCGATAATATTCGTATGTAAAGAGATTTTTATACCAAAGAGAATAAAGATGAACAGAAATATATATAATTTCTTTCTTCGAGTGATGACACAAAAGAAAAATCTTTTGAATAGTAATTGAATTTAGTATTGTCGTATATTTGTTTTCCAAAATATATATTTGCGCAAATGTTATATTTTTACCCCTACGAGTAGGTATTGTAAAATGTTGTTCTTGCGTAAATGTTATATCGTCATCCTTAACAGTACATCCTTTTTTCTTTTTAATCGGTCTCTTTGCAGATTTGCCAGCTGACCTCATACTTTATATATTTATTTTTTATGCAAATATCAGTTACGGTTACATCTCTCTATTATAGCGACTCATTAGAAGGTATAATATTCTACTCTCATAAAGCAATATACTTAGACATATTTTCAGATGGCAAATCGAAATTCAGAAAGAACATTTTAATTGCAATTGGCTATATGATCATTGATGCAACAGATAAAACAATATCCTTGTATGATTATGCCTTTTGTAATATAATCATCATCGTCATCATTCTTGGCACTACAACCCTTGGTGGGTCTTGGCCTCCTCAATAATTTTCCTCCACTCATCTCGGTCTAGTGCCAGCTCTCTCCAGTTTCGAAGCTCTAAGGCAGAGATATCTTTAGGACGTTGAAGACGTTGTCACCCATTTTAATTTTGGCCTTTCTAAGCTCCTTCGTCCTATTGGCCTTGAGTTCAGCAGGGACTTTGGTGCTTGATGCTCGGACATTCTCTCCACATGACCCATCCACCGAAGTCTTCCCAGTTATAAATGTTGTGACGTTTGGCTCCTTAAATAGAGTATAGAGCTCATTATTGTAACATCTGCGCCAAAGTCCATTGTCTAGAACCGGTCCGAAGATACGCCTCAAAATTTTCCCTTCAAAAACGTCCAGTGCTCGCTCATTCCTCTTAATTAGTACCCACGTCTCAGCTGCGTACGTGAGCACTGGCCTAATAAGCGTTTTGTATACTAATATCTTGGTGTTTCTGAACAGCATTCTGGATTTTATCTGCTTTTGTAGGCGGAAAACAGCGATTTGCGCTCACTATGCGCTTCTGGATCTCCTCTGTAGTATTGTTGTTGCTTGTTATCAGGGATCCTAGGTATGTAAATCTTGGTACCGTTTCAAAATTTTGACTTCCACACGAGAGATTTGGGATTTGTTGGATGCATCCTACGGCCATGTATTTGGTCTTCTGCTGGTTTACTGTTTGTAATATAATAATGTAACATAATATAATATTATATAGATGACATTATGTCATACCATCATGCACAAAATGTATGGCCATATCATGCCTGTGTTTGGCTATACTAAATTAATGAAACTTTTGAACGTTCACCCAGTTATACCTACATTGTATATAGTCTAGCACAAATGCATACAAAGGTATAATCACAATATACAAAGGTACTTATAATCATACAAGGAGGTTATTATAACTATTGCATCGATGGTCTTCAAGATGGACTTCCAGAGTTCTGAAATGGAGACCTTGGGAAAATAAAAGAGGCGTCGGAAGACCTCAAAAGAGATGGGCAGAAGATATAACCGCTGAAGGGAAAAGAAATAGCTACAACTATCAAATAACAAGGAAGGGTGGAAGGGTGTGGAAGAGGCCTATATCCAGCAGGGGAGAGATGAAGGCTGAGGAAGAAGAAGAAGAAGATCGATGATCAAATTGCCAATTGCATTAAAATTTTCTTTTTAAGATTCGATTTGCAGTCTGAAATATATCTATATTGAATAATGAAGAATATTGTACGTTCAAGCCGAGTTTGTGATAAAGGAGATAGTCTTCCGTGATAATTCTCAGGGTTGTCAATTTAAAATACAAATTGTAATGTATAATACTAACTCATGCACATACAAAGTGTAAAATTAGCAATGGGGCTCAATTCTTAGTGGACCCAGTATGTGAAATAATAAGGCTTATTTATGGTTGCAGTGTTTATTCCTATAAAAAACCCGACTCAACGGCAAAGCGGTTGGCGAACAAAGGTCCGGCCCGCCCGTAACGTGCCGCGCCGAGAAGCGAACTTATAATATAGATAATATTAGATCCTTACATATGAAATTGGCGTTTAGTATGGGAGGAACATAAAGCCGATTTTTTTTTATTATAATATTTTTATTTAATCAAAGTTTGTACCATTGCTATCTATGCACTTTTGCCATCTCATAGGTAGTTCATCGATCCCTTTACTAAAAAACCATTCAGACGGGAATCAATAAAATCTTTGAAGGCGGTTTGGACTGCCCCATCGGAGTTGAATTTTTTCCTTTGCAAGAAGTATCCAAATTTCGAAAAAAATGGTAATCTGTTGGGGCAAGGTCCGGAGAGTACGGTGGATGTCTTAGACATTCCAATTGAAGCTCCTCTAATTTGGTAGCCGTCTGTTGTGCAGTGTGTGGTCTAGCGTTATCATGAAGCAGCAGTGGCCTAGAGCGATTAACCAGCCTCGGTTGTTTAGCAGCTAGCTTTTCCATCATGGTTTGCAGTTGCTGACAATATATATCTGCCGTAAATCGTCTGGCCAGATTTAGAGTTAAAATCCTTCATTATTGTGCGGTTGATAATGCAACGCAGCGCTCCACGCGCGTTTGTTGATTTGCTTCACTCAATTCGTGAGGTACCCACCTTTCAAGCTTTTTCACCTTACCAATTTGCTTCAAGTGGATTAAAACAGTTTTATCACTAACACCGCAGCCTGCAGCTAACTCGGATGTGGTTTGCGATGGATCCGCTTCCACAATAGCCTTCAATTCTTCATTATCAACTTTGGTCTCCGGCCGTCCACGGGGCTTGTTCTGCAGGTCGAAATTTCCAGAACGAAAACGTTGGAACCAAAAACGCACTGTGTTTTCTTTTGCGGCACCGTCGCCATACATATCATTAATCCTTCGAGCCGTTTCTGCAGCACTGGTGCCACGGTGGAACTCGTACTCGTAAATAACGCGATATTTCAAGTTTTTCATTTTGTAAACTGAGTGACGCAAAGAAAAAAACAATTGAGGAAAAAACAAATGAATTATAATTTTCAAAACACAAATACATGAGTAAATAGCTGTATAAATTTGGATTTGGAATTCCTAACCAAAGAGAAGATATTTGAGATCAAATTTGCCAGTACGGCAAAACACCAATTTCATATGTAAGGACCTAATATAATATGTTAATTAAGGACAGATTTATTGAAAATAAAAGCATAAAAGTAAAATGGAAAACGTCCATGTTGCTTCGGTGCATGTGTGTCCTTCTTATTTTGGTATTCAAATGTTATAGATTGTTTTATTTTTAAATTAGGTAAATTATAGAAGTCTCACAGAGATGGAGCTATTTATATGAGAAACTTTTATCGAATTCTTATATACGATGGCCCAGGGCTTACAACCTGTATGAGCTGGCTTAAGTGATCACTGTATGCAACTTTTACCAATTCCATCTTAAGAATATCCATGTATTTTACATTATCAAATTTTTGAAATTCGTATTACGTATATTCCAGATCTGAAAACTTTCCGTATATTTGATGAGACTATGTTAGAGACATCTATTTCGCAGCTGGTAAGGCTGTGGGCGACGGGAACAACCGAATGAGTAAAAAAAAAAGAAGTTTTGAGTTAAGTATGCAAGTTTTTTCTTTATATACACACCAAGGATAAATTAGGAGAGTCAGAAAATAAAATAATATGCGACTTTTTTTTAATTTTTTGAAAAAGGACAAATGACATGATTAATTATTTGAAAAATTTGGCAAGAAACAACGACATTCGTTAACTTAGTTCAACATTTGTGCGCAAAAAAACAAAACGACTGGTGCACAAAATAGATCAAAATAACAAAGGCATTAAGAGATATTTCGTAAACAAACGAAATTCCAACTTTTGTTTTTGATCTCCCGAAAGCCTGCATTTTTTACTCATTTAGTTGTTCCTTTCGCCCACAGAATGACACACCTATATTTTTAAACATATCACTTAATCCAACTCATACCGGCTGTAAGCCCTGGGCCATTATACATATAACTTCCACACTCATTTCTCACATAAATAGCTTCATCTCGTCTTCTATAATTTATCTTAATTAAAATAATAATCCCAAAGTGGACAAATCCCGTAATTGTGTTCTCAGAACATCCATATAAAAATTTTGTTTTATTTTTACTCAAAAATCAGTAAACTTTAAGTTTCAGAAATAATAAATTAACCGCGTAAAAATATATATTATTATAACCGTTGTAATTCAAAGCCGAAACCAATAAAATCCCTCCTTTAATACCTAAAACTTTATTTCGATAATTGTTTTTAAGATACGGCAGTCAATTTTTCTCATATATGGCAATTATTTATTGAAATACCTGAATTTCACTGCGCGGTAATAAAAGATTTTTATTTATATTTTAATTTTGCTATTTAAGCGAAGTTATAAAATACGTCTTTTCTTTTCACATCCAGAAAGCACGTACGCTATCGTGTATACCGGAACAAAATTAATTTTTGTGGAAGTTCGTACAGAATTTTTTGTTGAAATTCACATAACATTTTAACAGCATTTTTCCAAACAAACTCTAATGGATACCTACTAGGTACACACATGAACCGAAAATGTTTCTTGCAATCCTTTGACTTTATTTTCAAACCCTTCTATAAAGTCTGGTTTATGTTTCAGACATAACATTGACTGAAAAACCATGTTTTTTACACCTTGGTGCATACCATGCGGGAATATATTTATTCGAGGTAAATGCGGTTTATTATGCGTAATACACGTTGTTGGTTTAATATTTTTTATCATTTGAACCATATTTAGACATTTTTTCTTTAAATATTTTTCTGATTCTTGAAGCCTGTAAGATCGAGGTATTTTTCAAATTTTTTGGAAACACATTATTAATTATTAATTAAGATTAATTATAATAATGAGACATTTTATGTGCACCACTATTTAATGTGCTAGCAACTTTTCAAATAAAGCCTCGGTGGTAAAAATTTTTTTTATTAAAAGTATTGTTACGGTGTAAACAAAATAAAACACTTTGAGACAAGAGATCCCAGGTAAAAAAGAGAATGAAATCAGACCTCTTTAAACATAAGTCCTACTCATCATTTAGTCAATCTATTCTAAACATTTTAGTCTTGTTTCTGTTTATTACAGACCCAGAGCCAAGCTCTCTTAGGAAAATTTCTCAATAAAAATTATGGAATAACTGTAGTATATTGTCACGTGTCATGGCTGCAGCAGGAATTAATGAAAACGCTGGAATTTAATAACGGATTTATTAATTACTGAATAATTATTTAAACAAACGTACAAAGTCGCTAAACACTTATTAAATGTAACTCTATTATTTAAATTAAACTATTTCGTAAATTTATCACTCGTACATAGACACTTAATAATCGCTTTAACACTTTATTCACTATTCACTAGATCATTCCATCCAAATTCAGCGCGTATTATTCGCTCCGGTTTATTTCGCAACGTAATAACTTTTCCAGATTATTCGCTGTAGAATTATGTTGCCGTCCTGGCAACTCGCAACTCGCGGCTACCTTCGCTTTGGTTTCGCTGTCAAACGCGCCCAAAAACAACGACTAACTCTTACTCCCGTGTGCGGTCCTATTTATATTTGTCACGTTTTTGGAAAGATATAATCAGCGTTACCCAGATATCACTATTCAGAATTTACATTAATACTCTAAAAACCATTATTGCCTGTAAATCGAAAGATGTCAGATCAAGTTCATCTCTACGAAAGATTTGATAACTCCTGCTATTCGGACTTTGAATCGATTTGACGAATCTTTGTTTACAAATTGCACATCGTCTAATTTTACCTTTTCCTTTACAAGTAAAGCATCCATGTCTGGAATATCTTCAGCCTCTCCGAGAACAGCTGGTAACAAAATAAATGACATGAACAATCCGTATGGCAGCATCTTCTTTAGGTGTTCTTTGAAAATGGCTTTTGGGAAGTGATCCTCTACATCGCACTCCATATTGGCCAAACTCTTTGTCAGGCACTCGAAGTAATAGTCCAACAGATCTTGAAGATGTTCCTTTCGTGTGTCGTAATCTGTGCTACTGAATATGAAGTAAGATATGTCGGTGATGGGCGAACGGTTACAGGTCACCTGCCAGTCTACCGGAATCATGTCCACGGGTTCACCCTCCTAGAAAAAAAATATTTAAGGTGAAATATTTTTAAAATATACAAAAAAAAATATTTAAGACGCTTCAATTAATAAAATTATGAATCGAAAGTGTTCAAGAAATACGATGATAAGCGATTATATTTCTCACTTATTTTCTATAAAATGGATTTATTATTATGTGAAATTTTCGGGTCATGAATCTACCTATGAAAGTATTGTGGAATAGCTTCGTATAACCTGTAACTACACTCTATAAAACCACTTATAATTATTGAATACCATATTTTTCATATTTATAAATACAACATTTTAAACATTATGCCGAGAAAAAAATAATTACAAAACTTACCTCAGTTTTGAATAGTATATTGTTATTCCAGAAATCGCCATGGCACAAAACTGAGTACGGCTTTACAAAATCTGGATTTATATAATAATTCAGTTTCTCCATGACATTACTCGTAAAAACTTGGAACCTCTCCCGCACAGCTGGATCATCGACAACCGCCACGGCTCTGTCTTGGGACAATTCAATAAATTCTGAAAAGGATTCATAATCGTTCCGGCTGTTTGTAAACCTGGCAAATTCGAGGAACCTTTCCGGATCCAGTTTTTTCAACACAAAGGAGAGGGCGTGTAACCTGGCCATGCCCCTCAGGACGAGTTCCAGATGTTTGCGTCCCAAAGACTCCCGTCTGTTCGCCACTTTGTACCCTTTCTCGCAGACGTCTTCGAGCACCAAGAACTCTTTGAACTCTTCCGAATCAGCGCTGTAACACCTGGCGTGGTGAAATCTTTCCGCCTCGGGAACGCTGTATCTGTCCTGCAGGACACACAATTCCGGAAGAAGAACATTATAAACAAACACCTCTTTTGTGTATATCAAGTCTACTGATAACTTCTCTCTGAAGATTTCTGACTGCGGAGGAACTTTTAAGATCAATGAGAGTTTTGCCTTCTGTCCATCTTCTTTTACACCGTCAACCTTCACCCTGAAGAGCACTCCCATAAAGTTTTCTCCTTTCCCGGATGCAGATGTCACGACGGTTGTGAAATTCTTAATCTTCTCCTTTTGGACCACCCCACTGATGACAGTTTTAAAATACTCGTTGGGTAGTTCTTCCAGGTCTTCAATATCGTTATTCATTATGAATTCTTAAAATAGAACAAAATATGAACGTGTATTCAAAACAGATCTTCAATTTACTATGATTTTGTGTGTAATGAAAGTGTTCACATAATACCTTATCACTACTGATTCACTATCTTATCTCTCAATCATTCATTTATGTATGCTATGATATCATTTTTTACTCGGTAATTTTTGAAATTAGTTTTTTTTAATTTAAAAACATGTTTAAAGTTGCATAGTAAGAGACTTCTTACGTCTTGTTCTCAGTATATTTTATTTGATTATATATAAATAGATCACTTGTCTAAGACCACTAATGAGTTTAAGACTACACGACTAGTTTCGACAACTACCGATGTTGTCATCAACGGGTGATGATATATGATATAATGTCATTCCACAAAGTTAACGTCAATTCAATAAATAATAATTTATTTGACTCCATATTTCTACCCACATGATACGAAAACAAATTACATTTTAACGATTGGGTTACCAAATATGAAATTAGGTCAAAAAATTTGCTTATATCGTCTTAGTGTTGCATTTTTCCAAACAAACTAATGGATACCTACTACACACATAAACCGAAAATATTTGTTGTGATCCATTGACTTTATTTTCAAACCCTTGTATGAAGTCTGGTTTGTTTCAGACATGACATTCACTGCAAAACCATGTTTTTTGCATCTTGGTACACATCGTGTCGGAATATATTTTACTCTAGGTAAATGCGGTTTATTGTGTGTGTTGTTAGTTTATCATTTATTTGTTATTTAAACCATTTTCAGATATTTTATCTTTAAATACTTTTCGAAGGTCGAGATATTTTGTTTTTTAAAACTAATTATTGTAAGCTTATTAAGTGGATCACTATTCTATGAGCTAGCAATAGAGATTTTGCAAATATAGCCTCGGTGGTCCAAAATATTATAATGGCTTTGCGGCAGTGGAAAACGAATTAAAACTTTTAAATCAATTTATTAAAATTACAAAGTACCCGGACACAAACTTAAGCGGAATAATGTTTTGTAATTCACATTGATTCAAATTGAACTAAAATATTCACTCACAAATATGTGGAGCACTTTTTTCGCTGGTTGTCTATGTTCGCTCGGATTCCCGCCCGCTCGCTTAGTTTTCACTGTTTTAGTGGTTCTCTAACTGTCAAATATTGTTTTTACACACCTTTATTTAATATATTCGTTTGAAAGATTGCTGAATGTTGCTGTAAAATTGAACGTCACGTGCTGATTAAGCGCAGTACTGAGATTTAGCTCAACTAATTATCAGAGACAAGTACCTACCTACATTTATCCCACCGTGTCGCATTCTATAGATACGGGCCATAAGCCTTATAATATACTTCTCTCTGATACAAAAGTTATCGTAACCAAAATACACAAGAAGTGAAGTACCTACCTAATTATTCGTTTTTTCGATGTGTTTACTTTATATTTTTTAAAGTTTAATTCTTATTGTTTTTAAAACAAAGTTGTTCGCGCAGAACGAAGAATGTTCCAGAAACTGCCAACCATACAACACAAGCCTAGCTCAGCGGGCGGGATACAACTCATGTAATAATTACAGTTTGCTGAACAAACAAACAAATAACGCTTACAGCTATATTATTTTAAAAACAAAATAGATGAATCACTTAAAAAGTCAGGCAGAAAAGATATACTTTTACCACGATGCTTCGAATACGTAACTTTATATTACATATAAAACGCGTTAATGAATACGCAACTTACTTTATGCAATCACGTCAAATTTGGGAAATAAATCCGTAAAATATATTCTAAGTGAGACATTTATTATATACCCATGGTTTTATTATCTATTATCATTTTTATTTAAAAACATACAGCCTACTTTGCACATTTTCAAATATCGCTGTATTACATATCTCATACACATATGCCATACCACCCTTACTTCGTATATAAATCATTTGATTTTGTTTCGGTCTCTTTAAATAGCATCTTTACTTCATTTCTGCAATACTTACACTTCAAGAAATTTCTTCAAGAAAATTAATCTCGGTATCCGCAAAGCCTGATAAACGTCGCCACTGCCTTTGTGACGTCCATTTCTTTGTCGACGTAATACAGTGATTTGTTATCTGCGGATACCTCTTTAGTTCTCAGTTCTTGAGGCTGGTTCGTTTCGCGCTTCCTCACTTTCAAATAGCTCTGCATTGCATTGTTGATGCGCTATTTATTTTATGTAGGCCTAAAAGTATAAGTTCTCGTTCATAAGTACACGCAACAATTATTATCTTAGAATTCGTAACGCAAAACATAAATCACATGCCAATTAAATTAAAAAATTGAGCAGCTAATCATTATTACAAATGTGATGTGTCACGGCACTTGACTGTGGGAGCTAAATGAAATTCTAAAGTTTTATTAACGTTTTTAGTAATTTACCAAAAAGTCACTGGACACGAATTTAATTTGGACACTATCTTTAACTCACGCAATTTCTCAATTAACCATTAGTCTGTGGAACACTTTACCATCGCTTGCTAGAATATTCCTACACAGGTTCGCAGAGAATTGACGTCGATTCGCACGTAAATGTTTGCACTTATTTTCAAACGCCAGTTAGGTACTCCGCTTAATTTATTATCGTCACCTTCTCTCACCATACTGTATTGTCAATAGATTTCTATGTCATATGTCAAACGTCAAAAGCCGTGTCATCTATAAAACGCGCTCCAGGTCTTTTATAGGTGACACGGCTTTCTAGATGCTTCGAATATAATACCTTTTGACTCACCATCTTGTTACAATATGAATACAAGTTATGTACAAAATAGTTGTGTATATTTTTTTGCATTTTATTTTTACAGTTTTTTACGTGGAGTATTTTAATATTAAGAGTGTACAAAAGCTATCTCAAATCAAAACAACATATCATCCCGGCAGTCTCTGCGGCAAGCCACTGAGTAGGGTTAAATATGATCTGATACAGGGCAGTACCTTTTTTCGTCATAACGTCAGCTGTAAGGATAGAAAATTTCTCCCTTGACAGAATCCTCCAAAGCTGCGAAGGCTCTATCTGCCTCGTGATAATTCACTCAATTCGTGAAACTCCACAAATGTATCAAAATAATCCAAGGCATTAACATGTTTTTCTATTTCGAGATATTTTTGCGGATTCACTTTCATTTGTACTAACGATAGCTCGTGAAAATAACCCTTTGGTTATTTTCATGAGCTTTACACGAGAGAAAAAAAATGCGCTTCTCTTTTATTTTTGTACCAAGGATTCCCATATATTTATCTACATCTTAACAATTGTACAATTAAAGGCATCCCTATAAAAAGGGTCAAATTTTTAGAGCAGAGAAAAAATTTCCTCCTTTCCTGGACGCCTATGTTGCGAGTGTAGGGATTGTAATTTCTATTATATTATTACTTCGCTGACGTCACTCTTAAAATATTAATTTTATCTATTAGTCGTGATAAAATTACATAAGAACCAAAATATTAAATTTAGTACAAATAAGATGAATCACTCAGTTAAGATACATAAAAAAATGTTTCTATCCAAAATAGTCGGATTGCCACCACAGAGTTCGAGTAAAATACTATACCTACTAACACTGTGAACGATAAACAAATAATAAATTAAATGAATAGTGAAAAAACTTGAAAAATGTTAAATTTTATTTAGAAATACTAAAAACGCTTTTATTTATTTATTACTCTCTAGATTGGTGGCGCCCAAAAATTATCGCTTCGTTTTATGTTGCTCGCTGATCACAGATTTGAACTTGGAACTCTGTGGCGCTCAGTTTTGACAGGTATACAAGAAGTCTTTTAGACATTCTTCATTTCATTTTGAATAGAAAATATATATTCTTTACACTTACAGTGAAATGTTAACAGTTACGTAGATAAGCGACATCAAAGTTTTTTTTCGAAGGAAGCAAGCACTTGGTGGTGAGACATTATAATTAAATAAATATAAATAACTTAGTTTAACACCACCTATATTTATTTTTTAATCCAACCATGCAATAAATACAATAAACCTAAATCATTTGATAACTATTATACAAGCGATCATCAAACGTGATCATCGGCTTCAATTATAGTGATTAAGTAAAGCAAATTTATTTGAGTAGCCTGATTATAATCTAATTCCAAATACGTGACACTGATAAAGCCCATTGTACAGTGCACCAATAGCTCCAGTCTATGTCGTGGTTAATTTTAGAATATTAAAATTAGTTAAGCGGTCGCTGACGCATATACCTAATTCAATTTTTAATTAACCTCGGCCACTTTAATTGGCGCAAGACTTTGTGTAATTATGTTGATTTTAGTTTCGTGATTTAGTTATATTAAAGTAATTCCATAATATTAATTGAGTTATTTTCCTAAGAGAGCTTGGCTCTGGGTCTTGAAATAAACAGAAACAAGACAAAAATGTTGACCAAATTACTATTATTAATTAGAATACTAATACTTTAAGAGAGCTGTGATTTTATCTTCTTTAACCTGGGAATTTTTGTCTCAATAAATGGAGGGTACGAAGACGAAAGCTCCATCTGCAGAAATGCAAAAGTCTCATTGGTTAACGTTTAGTGTTGCTTTTCATAGCTCTGGAGTTAAAACTTCGCCTGAAAAGGAAAAATAGAAAAATACTCGACGCGTCCGAGATGTGGTGTTAGCATCATATAGACAGCATCACGAAACAACATTTTGTAACGAGATTGCTTACTGTCACAGGACAGCAACACGATCGAAGTCTTTAGAGCATTCCATAGCATTCTAGGACGCCCTACAATGCTCAGAAAACGTCGAGAACAATCTGATAACAATGAAAGTGACCCACTACATACCCTTTTATACGAAACACGTTGGTCTTTCATTCTATGTGCAAAAGATATATTGGCCCAGCATGTTCGCCGCGTGGTTGGCATTATTTTATGCTAAAGCGCCCTCCTCGCTCGGCCTTCGTCCATACAACCCGCAGAGAGGAAAACCGGGCGAGTCGGTCGCGCAAAACCTTCATGAACCTGGTATTCATTCTCGCAAACACTGATGATAATGTATAGAATGGTCTCGAGGGCTCGAAAGACCAACGTGTTTTTCAATAACTATTTTTTTTTCTAAACAAATAGATCGTCAAAAGATCGAATACAAAGAATAAATATTTTATGAACATTTTGAAGATAATAATAATAAATCATGAATAATGTTCAGAATAAAATGAAAAGCGTTGCAAATCAACAAATACAGTAAGGAAATATGTTGTAGATGAACAAGTTATACCCGCAGTATTGCGCGGGTCCCAGGACCAACGCAATTATAGGTAGGTATATCAGGTGGGGCAAAAGTAATGTCATAATATGAATGTACCTTAATTTTTGCAAATAGTGTCAAATGTCACTGTGCTTTGACATTTATGTTGTAGATAGAGAATTGATTGATAACAAGCATGGAGCGATACACACCTGAAGAACACGGAATCATTGTTACAGTTTATTTGACCAATTTCCGGTCTGTTGTTTTAACGCAGCGTGAATTTCGTCGTCGTTTTCTTTGTCGTCTTGCACAATGTGCGCGAACAATTAAACGTTTGGCTGAGCGTCTTGTGCAAACCGGGTCCACTAAGAAATAGCCGGCCCTGTATTGCTCGTTCGATTGAGAATATCTCTGAAGTGGCCGAGGACGTCCGAGAGAGTCCACAAACATCGACGAGATGGACACAATTTGGCATCAGCAGACGTTTGTTGCGTCGAATTTTGGTGAAAGACCTGAATATGTTCCCTTACGTGCAAACCGTTCACCAATTGTAGCCTGCTGACCGTCAAGTGGTTTAACTTTCTCCCATGCTTTGTTAAACCCAATTATCTTCAAATCTCCCGTTTTGGCGATTTGAACTGGCCGGCCAGATCGCCAGATCTGACAGCGCCAGACTTCTTCCTTTGGTCTTTTTGAAATCTCGCGTTTACCGCAATAAACCACAAACCTTGCAAGTCTCAAAAGCCAACATTGAAGAAGAAATCACCAATTTGGAACCAGATAGAATTAAAACAGGGTCGCTCAGGTGGTTTGGACATGTTGAGCGAATGAATGAGGAAAGAGTGGTAAGAAAGATATATAATGCAAGTATTGATGGCGCCAGAAAGAGAGGGCGACCGCGGAAGACGTGGAATGACCAGATTAACCAGATACTGGAAGATGGTCCCGTTAGAAGCCTTAACAACTGGCGAGCTTGCATGCAAAGATGTATGAATGTGGATGAGGCGAGAGTTGTATGTCAGGACAGAAGAGTATGGCTCTCTATCATCTCTGCCTACCCCCACGGGGAAACGGCGTGATGGTAAATTAGTTAGTTATATTTTCCGTGCAATAATTCAAAATGCCGTAAAACGAGCACAAATGTGCATCAACTCAGAACGTGTTCATTAGAACGATATCATTTTTTCAACTTAATGTCATCAATTTTACACCTTTAAATAAACTCTCCGTGAAAACAGAGCCTTTTTTTTTCATTTCTAACAAAATGGCAGCCAATTCACATTATGACATTACTTTTGCCCCACCAAGTATAATTTTGTCTATGATGAACTATAATACACGTCCAAGCGACTATCAACTAAAGTTTATAATTTATCGATATTTCGCTTCTGGAGCCTGTGTCATAAAGAATACATCTACAAATAATTGCCATTTCTGGGTGATGTCTCATGATAGTGATTGATCATACTAGGTAGAGGAGAGAAATAGCCTAGATTGATGTTTAAAACTTAGTGAGAAATCGACTTAGAGATATCAGTCACCATAAACATCGAGCAAACTATAAATGATCCACTTAACTGTCAACAACAAACTCTACATAGATTGTGAAACGCATCATTTTTCTTCGATCATTGATCGAAAAATACATCATTGAAGAACCAGAGTGATTTACGGGATTTTTCAATGTATTCTCCGATATAGTAGTGTCGACCGACCCTAACGAAAACCCTATGCTCTCTATACACCACCTAATTAATGAGAAAACGAGAGAACTGGTGTCCACCCCTTTTATAGCGGTGCCACATTCTGTTCCCGTAAAGGTGGCCTTCCTGAATACACCAAAATTTCTTTACAAAAAAAAAGATTAAATTCATTATATTGATTAACAGTTTTTTTGGCAAAAAATAACCATCTGATAAGAGATATCAGCGACAATCTTTTATTTGAAAAAATAACAAATTGTAGCCGTAGTGACAGAATTTTGTTATGTAATAAAAACACGTAGTTCAATAATTATTATCTTTCGCAAACATTGCCAAAGCGTTGTTCCAATAAACAAAAACAGAAAAAAAAAATTAATTATCTAACCAACTAACTAACCATCGAGCCGTTTCCCCGAAGGGGTAGGCACAGAGGACAGAACGCCGTATGCATCTATCTTGACACACCACTTTTGCTTCGGCTACATTCGGCTACATTATGAATGTAGCCGTCCCATACATGTTCTACGGTATTTGAACTTGTAGTATCTGATCATGCCAGGTCTTTCAGGGATGCCCTCTATTCCTTTTGCTTTCAACTCTCGCCCTGTATATTTTCTTAACCATCCTTTCCTTGCTCATAGTTATGCATGACCAAACCATCTCAGCACTCCTTTCTTCATTCTATCTACCACACTACAGCATTACATTCACTTCTAATTTATTCATTCCTCACTCTATTGACCAAAGTTTTTCCATGAGCGTCTTAGTAACCGCATTTCCACCGCATTCAGTCTACTTTTATTCCTTTTTTTGCCAGTTTCAGGTTTCACTTCCATATATCAGAGTTGGCACTAGAACGCCATTATGTACCGCTAGTCTTGCTTCCTTTGACAGATTCTTAGTGGCCATAATTGCATTTAGAGCACCATTTACTTTGTTATCTGCAGTCACTCTCCTTTCGATACCGTTCTGACCCTTTCCGTCTCCATTTAACATTTCACTCATTTATCAGAAGATCACTCTGCATGCATACATCGGATATCCTGGATACCAGGCACTGCAGATCAGCTTCACTATTAGACACAAATACTGTAATTTTAATTATCAAAAACATAAAATAAAGTAAAGTAGCACACATAATCTTCAATATTTATTTTTTAAATCGGTTAATGACAAAAAAACGAGCGAGCCTTACAGTAGTCGCATATGATGTGTAACATTTGGCATCTCACAATTAAAAATATCAATTGAGCAGCAACAGAAATTAACATCAAAATTTAAAAAAAAAACTAATACCTATACATTTATTAATTAGTAAATACAAGACGTAAAGAAAAAGTATATGCATTTATTTATTATTAAATTTTGCCGGACTAAGTAGGTACCATATATCTACATACGCATTTTGTTTAGAAATGTGTTTGGTCAATTATGTTTTTATTTATTTTCATAGGTGGCAGTATCGTGCCGCCATACATATTGTGTGAAAACTTTGAATAAATATTTAAAAATAATCACATAAATTACATAAAATTTAAGAATGTAAATCATTGAGGGTAGTTACTGTTTACATTAATGTTTAAAAAAAGTATTTATTGGATAGTTTCGAAGATATAAGCCAAAATATATCAAAGTTACAGCATCCACACGCTTGACACCAACCTCGCAACATATATACAAAAACAGAAGCATTGGCTGGTAGTGTGCGTCTTCGCTGTGATGACACTTGCTGGACATTGATTTGTTTATAAACGATGATTTTTTTTCCATCGCGCGTGTCTCCTGTAAAAATACCTTAAAATACAGATATTTTAAAATGTTCCAAGTTGACGGTTTTACCAGAATTCAATACCGGATAATATGCCTCAAGTTTTGCATCCATGACCAAATTACTATTATTAATTAGAATACTAATACTTTAAGAGAGCTGTGATTTTATCTTCTTTAACCTGGGAATTTTTGTCTCAATAAATGGAGGGTACGAAGACGAAAGCTCCATCTGCAGAAATGCAAAAGTCTCATTGGTTAACGTTTAGTGTTGCTTTTCATAGCTCTGGAGTTAAAACTTCGCCTGAAAAGGAAAAATAGAAAAATACTCGACGCGTCCGAGATGTGGTGTTAGCATCATATAGACAGCATCACGAAACAACATTTTGTAACGAGATTGCTTACTGTCACAGGACAGCAACACGATCGAAGTCTTTAGAGCATTCCATAGCATTCTAGGACGCCCTACAATGCTCAGAAAACGTCGAGAACAATCTGATAACAATGAAAGGGACCCACCACATACCCTTTTATACGAAACACGTTGGTCTTTCATTCTATGTGCAAAAGATATATCGGCCCAGCATGTTCGCCGCGTGGTTGGCATTATTTTATGCTAAAGCGACCTCCTCGCTCGGCCTTCGTCAATACAACCCGCAGAGACGAAAACCGGGCGAGTCGGTAATCTGGTATTCATTCTCGCAAACACTGATAATGTATAGAATGGTCTCGAGGGCTCGAAAAACCAACGTGTTTTTCAATAACTATTTTTTTTTCTAAACAAATAGATCGTCAAAAGATCGAATACAAAGAATAAATATTTTATGAACATTTTGAAGATAATAATAATAAATCAGGAATAATGTTCAGAATAATATGAAAAGCGTTGCAAATCAACAAATACAGTAAGGAAATATGTTGTAGATGAACATGTTATACCCGCAGTATTGCGCGGGTCCCAGGATCAACGCAATTATAGGTAGGTATATCAGGTGGGGCAAAAGTAATGTCATAATATGAATGTACCTTAATTTTTGCAAATAGTGTCAAATTTCACTGTGCTTTGACATTTATGTTGTAGATAGAGAATTGATTGATAACAAGCATGGAGCGATACACACCTGAAGAACACGGAATCATTGTTACAGTTTATTTGACCAATTTCCGGTCTGTTGTTTTAACGCAGCGTGAATTTCGTCGTCGTTTTCTTTGTCGTCTTGCACAATGTGCGCGAACAATTAAACGTTTGGCTGAGCGTCTTGTGCAAACCGGGTCCACTAAGAAGTAGCCGGCCCCGTATTTCTCGTTCGATTGAGAATATCTCTGAAGTGGCCGAGGACGTCCGAGAAAGTCCACAAACATCGACGAGATGGACACAATTTGGCATCAGCAGACGTCTGTTGCGTCGAATTTTGGTGAAAGACCTGAAGATGTTCCCGTACGTGCAAACCGTTCACCAATTGCAGCCTGCTGACCGTCAAGTGGGGTTAACATTCTCCTATGTTCTGTTAAACCTAGTTATCTTCAAATCTCCCGTTTTGGCGATTTGAACTAGCCGGCCAGATCGCCAGATCTGACAGCGCCAGACTTCTTCCTTTGGGCTTTTTGAAATCTCGTGTTTGCCGCAATAAACCACAAATCTTGCAAGTCTTAAAAGCCAACACTGAAGAAAAAATCATCAATTTGGAACCAGATAATTCATAGAATTAAAACAGGGTCGCTCAGGTTGTTTACGCATGTTGAGCGAATGAACGAGGAAAGAATGGTAAAGAGATATATAATGCAAGTATTGATGGCGCCAGAAAGAGAGGGCGACCGCGGAACACGCGGCATGACCAGTTAACCAGATACTAGAAAGATGATCCCGTTAGATGCCTCAACAACCGTCGATCTTGCATGCGAAGATGTATGAATGTGGATGAGGCGAGAGTTGTATGTCAGGACAGAAGAGTATGGCCCTCTATCATCTCTGCCTACCCCCACGGGGAAACGGCGTAATGGTAAATTAGTTAGTTATGTTTTCCGTGCAATAATTCAAAATGCCGTAAAACGAGCACAAATGTGCATCAACTCAGAACGTGTTCATTAGAACGATATCATTTTTTCAACTTAATGTCATCAATTTTACACCTTTAAATAAACTCTCCGTGAAAACAGAGCCTTTTTTTTCATTTCTAACAAAATGGCAGCCAATTCACATTATGACATTACTTTTGCCCCACCAAGTATAATTTTGTCTATGATGAACTATAATACACGTCCAAGCGACTATCAACTAAAGTTTATAATTTATCGATATTTCGCTTCTGGAGCCTGTGTCATAAAGAATACATCTACAAATAATTGCCATTTCTGGGTGATGTCTCATGATAGTGATTGATCATACTAGGTAGAGGAGAGAAATAGCCTAGATTGGTGTTTAAAACTTAGTGAGAAATCGACTTAGAGATATCAGTCACCATAAACATCGAGCAAACTATAAATGATCCACTTAACTGTCAACAACAAACTCTACATAGATTGTGAAACGCATCATTTTTCTTCGATCATTGATCGAAAAATACATCATTGAAGAACCAGAGTGATTTGCGGGATTTTTCAATGTATTCTCTGATATGTAGTGTCAACCGACCCTAACGAAAACCCTATGCTCTCTATACACCATCTAATTAATGAGAAAACGAGAGAACTGGTGTCCACCCCTTTTATAGCGGTGCCACATTCTGTTCCCGTAAAGGTGGCCTTCCTGAATACACCAAAATTTCTTTACAAAAAAAAAGATTAAATTCATTATATTGATTAACAGTTTTTTTTGGCAAATAATAACCATCTGTAAGAGATATCAGCGGCAATCTTTTATTTGAAAAAGTAATAAATTGTTGCCGTAGTGACAGAATTTGGTTATGTAATAAAAACGCGTAGTTCAATAATTCTTATCTTTCGCAAACATTGCCAAAGCGTTGTTCCGATAAACAAAAACAGAAAAAAAAAAATTTAATTATCTTACTAACTAACTAACCATCACGCCGTTTCCCCAAAGGGGTAGGCAGAGTGGATAGAACGCCATATAATTCTATCTTGACATACCACTTTTGTTTCGGCTACATTCATACATCGTCTCATACATGTTCTACGGTATTTGAGGCATTTAACAGGGCCCTCCATATACTTGTAGTATCTGATCATGCCAGGTCTTTCAGGGATGTCCTCTATTCCTTTTGCCTTCAACTCTCGCACTGTATATTTTCTTTACCATCCTTTCCTTGCTCATAGTTATACATGACCAAACCATCTCAGCACTCCTTTCTTTATTCTATCTACCACACTACAGCATTACATTCACTTCTAATTTATTCAATCCTCACTCTATCGACCAAAGATTTTCCATGAGCGTCTTAGTAACCGCATTTCCACCGCATTCAGTCTACTTTTATTCCTTTTTTGCCAATTCCAGGCTTCATTTCCATACATCAGAATTGGTACTAGAACACCATTATGTACCGCTAGTCTTGCTTCCTTTGACAGATTCTTAGTGGCCATAATTGCATTTAGAGCACCATTTACTTTGTTATCTGCAGTCACTCTCCTTTCGATACCGTTCTGACCCTTTCCGTCTCCATTTAACATTTCACTCATTTATCAGAAGATCACTCTGCATGCATACATCGGATATCCTGGATACCAGGCACTGCAGATCAGCTTCACTATTAGACACAAATACTGTAATTTTAATTATCAAAAACATAAAATAAAGTAAAGTAGCACACATAATCTTCAATATTTATTTTTTAAATCGGTTAATGACAAAAAAACGAGCGAGCCTTACAGTAGTCGCATATGATGTGTAACATTTGACATCTCACAATTAAAAATATCAATTGAGCAGCAACAGAAATTAACATCAAAATTTTAAAAAAAACTAATACCTATACATTTATTAATTAGTAAAGACAAGACGTAAAGAAAAAGTATATGCATTTATTTATTATTAAATTTTGCCGGACTAAGTAGGTACCATATATCTACATACGCATTTTGTTTAGAAATGTGTTTGGTCAATTATGTTTTTATTTATTTTCATAGGTGGCAGTAGCGTGCCGCCATACATATTGTGTGAAAACTTTGAATAAATATTTAAAAATAATCACATAAATTACATAAAATTTAAGAATGTAAATCATTGAGGGTAGTTACTGTTTACATTAATGTTTAAAAAAAGTATTTATTGGATAGTTTCGAAGATATAAGCCAAAATATATCAAAGTTACAGCATCCACACGCTTGACACCAACCTCGCAATATATATACAAAAACAGAAGCATTGGCTGGTAGTGTGCGTCTTCGCTGTGATGACACTTGCTGGACATCGATTTGTTTATAAACGATGATTTTTTTTCCATCGCGCATACTCCGCGCGCACTCATTGGTTAAATGGAATTGCGCGCGTCTTACTTCTTTACGCGTTACGCATTACGCATTTCCGTCCTTTTTCACGAAATCACCGTCACAGATTGCAGGAAAGCGAGAGGAAAGATGTTTCACATAAAAATATAGATATTTTAAAATGTTCCAAGTTGACGGTTTTACCAGAATTCAATACCGGATAATATGCCTCACGTTTTGCATCCAAGATTTACTGCAAGTATTAATAGTTTCAAGATGTTATTAAAATTATATTTCATGATTTCAGTCTGAATTTTTATTGCACGGTTAAAATTTATATAATATGTACCTTGCTCCATCTTACCTTCCTTCCTGATCCGTACAGTTTGATTCTTTGTATTTCCTATGCTTTTTATTTTTAATTCATAAACAACAGGCTTGTCTGTAGAGAAAAATAGTTCGTTGAACTAAAGTCTAAAGTCCATTAGCAATAAACTGGCAAAAATTAAATTATTGATTGGTTAACTTAATAATAATCTGCTTTCTTTATGCTATGATAACATATTTTTTTACACAGTATTTTTTTGAAAATAGTTTTTTTTTAATTAAAAATATATTTTAAGTTGCGTAGTCTTCTTACGTCTGTTCTAAGTATAGTATATTTTATTTTACTCCATATACCACTAGCCACACATTTCAAAAACGAATTACATTTTAACGATTGGGTTGCTAAATACAAAGTTAAAAAATATGCTTATATTAATTTTATATTTTTTAATTGGGAAATTAATGAAATATGTATTACAAAAGAGTTAAAAAGGTTTCAAGAATGTGGTTGAATTCAATGAAAATCTGAAATTGTAGAGTCTACGCAAATCAGACTATTTTCCGAACATACTAAAAGTATTCTCAAATCTTATTTAAATTAGAATAAAACCCAAAAAGGTAGGTGCGGGGAGAGTGGCTTAAAAAAACACATATCTAACAACCGCCACTGTTTCTGTTTTCTATTCTCCACATCCAGCTGCTCTCTGTTTCTACTGTCGGTTCTTTTCATCCAATATTTATCGTTTCGTTATTTGAAAATTCTTTCATATGTGTCACAGTCACCGCCCGGAACATTATATTTCCGATAGACAGCTATATTAATTCAGCTGTAGATTGACGTCAAATTTCATCTGCATGCGTTTTTAAGTGAGACATCTATTTTCTCCCGTTGGAAGCGACTGTCATAATTGAAAGCTTTCTCAGAACCTTTGAGTAGAAACTACAAGGTGATGCCAATGACTGTAAAGACGACCAACATAGAAGTGCAAACAGCTAAATAAATAAGATAAAACATTATAAATTTTAAAAAACTAATAAATTTTGTATTTATCACATTAATTAAATTCAACCAACTAATTTAAAATTTATTAATTCGATTTAGGTGAATAGAATTTGATGTTTTTTTTATTTTATTTAATAATAATATGTTAGGTTAACGTCTAAAATAATTTTAGTCGTTCAACTAACTAACTAACCAATCGATGACTCCCCAAGAATGTCAAAGATGATGGAATGCGAATTTTTCTATCTTGGCAGACCAAATTTGCTTTGGCCACATTCATACATCGTCTCATACGTGTTCTATGGTTTTTGGGGCATTTAACAGGGCCATCCTCAAATACTTGTAGTCTCTGATCATGCCAGGTCTTTCGGAGACGCCCTCTATCCACGCTAATGCGTACTGATGCACGCTCTACGGTTGTTGAAGCTTTGAACAAGGCCATCCTCCAATATTTTTTGTATCTGATCATGCCAGATCTTTCGCGGATGCCCTATGTTCCTGCTACCTTCTACACTCGCCTCATAACCACCCTCTCTTAACCAACCTCTTACTCGTACGTTTTAAATAACATGACCAAACCATCTCATCCAACCAAGTGATCCTTTTTTACTCCCTTTCTTTTAACTCGTAGCGTCTGCTTGTCTGCTTGTCGACTTGTCTGCTTGTCTGCCGAAAAAACTTTGGATCGATTTTTAACCCTTTTCCCGTTATCCAATCGAGCTGAAACTTTGCAGGCAGACTCGTGGCGACGATAAAAATGATCTAACAAATTTTCGTTAAAAAATTTAATTATTTTTTATATATTTATTTATTACAATTTTGGATTTTTAGAAATTTTAACGATTTATATATTACAATTTACAGAAATACAATTTTTTTACACCACTTTTTTTTTTCACTTGGCTTTGAAACATGTTGAATTTTGGTGAAAAGTAAACAAACTGTATTTTTATAAATTATAATTATAATGTCACCACAAAATAATTTTGCTATGTTTGGAGAAGAAGATTTATATATTGTTTAATTTTCGAGCCCGACGCGTAGTAGGCGCAAAACCTGTTTTAATGAGAAAGAGAGTATAATAAAAAAAAATATGGATTTTTATGGGTTAGTTTTTTAATTCTATGTACCACGCTGCAGTCAGCATTGCATTCACTTCTAATGTATTCATTACTCACTCTATCGACTAAGATTTTAATTTATTCATGACATATTTAAGTTTTAAAATTAATAAAAATCGTTTTATCTTTTATAAGGATAATACTATTTTATTAACTTGTTTAAAATCTCATATTTTGAATCGAAATCCTGCATTATTTAACTTAATGGCATTTCACTCGAATGATTTGTCAGATTTATTATTCTGCATCTCTGTATAAAACGGATTTGAACATCCTGAAAATGAGACTAAAAACAATGGGGAATTTTACCGTTTTCGTAGCAAGATTATTTACCGCTGAAATATGGAGATAGGCGGGAGGTAAACATGAGAGAGTTGTTCTATTGTCTTAGGATTAAAAATGAGACCCAAATATTTAGCTGTTGCAGGAATTATTTGGCGATGTTCCCAGCCTACTTAGCACGGTCAGATAATTATTTCTCAACGATTTGTTGATCCTTCAACGCAATTTTCATTACGCGAAATACTTCAACGTGTATTTGCATACCGTTTAATTAAAATATATTCCTACTACAAAAACTTTATTTTATCCCGGTTAAATTTGTACACGTACATGTTAATTAATTAGCTTAGTATTTACGTACATAGAGACACACAACGTACTAGAAAACAAATTCATATAATAAATTACGATTGTTTAAAAATACCTTCATTTAGGTATGCAGACAAATATTTATGAAAATATTTGTCTGCACGCGTATAAAAAAACAGGCCTGTTTACTTATATAGATAAATATATACAATTACGAATATAGGAAAATAGGCTAATTTGCTTATGTAGACGAATAAGTACAATTGCGAATATATATAGAAAAACAGGCTGTTTCGAAATTTTCGTGACAAACTTTGTGGAAGTTCATTGTAATATATTTTTTTAGATATTTAAAATACAACGTTGTTTACTTTTCACTAGTATACTACACTATATAGTGAGAAGTAAACAACGTTGTATTTTAAATTTCTTAAAAATATATATTTAGACGAATATGCACAATTAGGAATATAGTAAAATATGCTATTTTACTTATACAGACGAATAAGAACAATTATGAATATAGAAAAATAGACTAGTTTATGTGCGTAGACGGATATGTACGATAACAATTAGAAAAAAAACGCTCATTTATGAACGTAAAAACATAAGTACAATTAGAGGCAATGTAGAAAAGAACTCGTATACGTATGTAAACGAATATATAAATTGTGTAGTTATAGAAGTATGTAGAACATGTACCTATAATTAAGAATATAGTGAAATAAATGCATCTGTTTAGATAAATATGTAGATATATAAAAGTAAATGTATGTTTAAGGATACAATAGTTGTTACATATAACGAAAGATATTTATTAGTGTTTCTAATTGACAATTATTATTTTATTATTGGCTACATTGAAAAGCCCAATACAACTATAACTAATAACGAATAGATTAAAGATCAGTCGATGTTTATTTTTCAAACAATGATTGTGTGATTTTTTTATTTTCATAACAAAAATATCTTTACTGTAAAATTGTAGGTAATTATTGTTGAAAGCTGGCGCTAAACCGAGATGAGTGGAGGAAGATTATTGAAGAGGCCAAGACCCACCAAGGGTTGTAGTGCCAAGAGTGATGATGATCATTTATTGTTGATATGTCATTTGTGTTAAAAATTGTCATAATTATAAAAATGGAATTCTGGTACCAACACTGACGTATGTAAGTGAAGCCTGGAGCTGGCAGAAGAGGAACGAAAGTAGATTGAATGCAGTGGAGATGATATTCCTCAGACGTATGTGTGGCAAATCCATTTATGATATAGTAAAGAATGGAGATATTATGAATGAATGTAAAGCTGATCTTAGCATAATTAACAGAATTAAAAAAGGGTTTGGGCAGATGGTTTGGGCATGTTAAGCGAATGAATGAGGAAAGAATGGTAAGAAAGATATATAACGCAAGAGTTGATGGCGCCAGAAAGAGAGGGCGACCGCGGAGGACGTGGCAAAGTCTCAACAACTGGCGAACTTGCATGCGAAGATGTATGAATGTGGATGAGGCGAGAGTTGTATGTCAGGACAGAAGAGTGTGGCGCACTATCCTCTCTGCCTACCCCCATGGGGAAACGGCGTGATGGTAAGTAGTAACTATATAGTTTCCAAACACTCCTTGCATGTTTGTAAAACACCAAAAAATTATTAAATCTTTTCAAAAGTTGGAACATTAGGGAATTCAGTATTTATTTTCAAAATTCATAGGCCCGATCCATCATCCAAATAGCCGGGCTCTAAAACGCTAAATCACTGATTCCCTGACGCTTAAAATAAAGTCACTTCCTTAATCATTAGCTTCCCAGTGTCTTAGTCATAAATTACGGTAATCGCAGAGGCCAGTCCATAAGCCTCCTCCGACTCGCATCCGGGGTGATAAATGCCGCCTACCTGGGAATGAAACAATCCACCCCGAGTGATAATAAAGTGGGAATTTTCCCGGCACGCGCCGCCCTGAGATGTGTGACGAATGTTCGAATAATGACTGCCTGAAGATTTGTCGCGGCATTTGAATATCTGATGTAGCTTCGACAGGGGCGGATTAAACGTGGGCGGGCTGGGCGGCCGCGGGGGCTTCCGGGCAGTGGCGCAGCGAAGGGGGCGAAATTAAATATTTATCCGACAGAATATTGCGATATAATGAATCAGAATAATGCCTATTCGCACGATAGTAATTGTGATAGGAATATTTAGATGATATGCAGCAGAAACTTGGCCGGTAGATTCCTGCCTATGTTGTGAATCTAAAATATTCAAGCAACCATGACCTAATATCAAAAGTTATGGAGATATGCGTTCAAAGATTGCATTTTTTTCAATATTTCTGACTAATTTCTTGCAAAAAGTTGAACTATCACTACAGTAACTTATATCGATTATGAAAAATTCATTTGTTTCAATACAACTTAAATAAAATGATAAGAACCTCGTAAAAAAAACTTTTTTTAAATTTTTGCAAGGTTTTTATCATTTTATTCGACTTGTATTAAAGCGAATGAATTTTTCATAATCTACATAAGTTACTGTAATGATAGTTCTACTTTTTGCAAAAAATAAATCAGAAACATTGATTGAAAAAAAATGCAAAATTTGATATTGCATAACTCCATAACTATTGATATTAGGTCATGGTTGCTTGAATATTTTTGACTCACAACATAGGCAGGAATCTACTGGCCAAGTTTCTGCTGCTAGCTCTGGTATATCCTGTATATTTCACATTGCGGAAATTCTATTTATGTAGGTACACGTACAAAGTACTGACTGAACGCCGCTACCACAGTGGTATTCATCATCAAGACAGATAATAAATTTAAATAATTATGTATAATTCTATAATCAACTTAATACTGTTAACGCTGTAAAGATTCTGAAAATACTACTAATTGATGCTAAATTTACCAACATAAATATTTGCAAGGGCTTATCAGAATTTTTAGAAACATTTTACAACGAGTACGGTTACTTTCTTCTTCTATTAAGTTAATTTCTTCTTCTATTAGGTTAATTCTTTGATCCCTGAAGGATCTGGTCTGAATCACTTTTATTGGTGCTCCTCGTAAATACAATATTTTTTATATATTTTTTTTTTTATTATTTATTGTCTTATATTTTAACATGCTTATTTTATTATTATGTACTACTTCAAAATTATTTATATGGAAGATATGTTAGGATAAAAGTTAATATGTTAATTACTATCTATTTACACTCTCATATATTTATATATATTGTTTTCTTATATCTGTTAATATTTCCAAATAAATAAATAAATAGAGTTATTTTTCGATCCAGCGCTTTATTGCTTCCAATTTCATTATATAAAAACAACCGTTGTAGGCCAAGTGTTACCTAGGGATTACCCAGGATAACGAACGTTTTTCTGGCCACGCAATAAAAATAATAATAAAAAGAATGAACAAGAGAAAAAGAGACTTAATTATTAAGTAGAAAAAAATTCTGCACAATTTTTCTTAATCTTGTATGGCTGCATTCGAACAGATCAATATCCAATAATCATATCAGTTTATGAAATGCATCGCATTATTATTAATAAAATTAGAGTTTGCTGAATATTATTATTTTTATAGAATTTTTATGCAATGTTTTCTATTTTCTTTAATTATGACATGGATTATGGCCAAATGTATGCGATCAATTCGAGGTCTATATCTTGAAAAAAAATTATAAAAACATACTTTCCTTTAGCTGGTAAAGGGCAGGGAGAGAATCTTTGTGATTATTAAAATGTTATTTTTATTAAAAACTTATTTTTATTAAAAACTTATTTTCCTATCCATAAAATAATTAAGCATTGAATGAATCTATGCACTCCGTATAATTTTGTAAATAAAATATACCTACTATTTAAGTTAGTGCATAATTATCCGCCGTTTTTTTTTCAATTATTTTAGGTAGTTATGCCTACTTTATCATGGGAAGAGACTGGATTTGTCACAATTTTTTTTAAATACATCAATTTAATTATTAATTATGCAAGAATAAATAAATAAACGAACGGGTTTAGTTAATCACTGAACATTTTTATACTTTTTATAATTTCTAACAAACTAACTAGTATGCTATAAATATATCGCTATAAATATATTTATCTCTTTTGATCAATACATTAAGTGTTTTAAATAGTCCATTGTTATATTTATACAAAATGTACATTATCCACAGTATTATGTGAAATATATATTCATACATCAGAAAGGAGCGTTGAATAAAAATATGTAAAAATGCCAACTCCACCCTTTGAAATAGCACATTTCATATATCATGGAATATTTTCTGGGGCCATGTAAATAAAATTAGTTAGAAAGCATTAAAAAAAATAACATGGTTGCGTTGTGTAATGGGGATGCGACCTGAAACTCCTTCCTAACAACGAAACCTTATTAAATTAAATTGGAAGCATAAACACGGCGAGCAAACACCAAACACAAAGGATTATTTGATAATTTAATATGTTTGTTTGATAATGCAAAACACGTGTCCAAATATGTACGCAACGGAATTATAACTGCTCAATTTTTAGACATATTATAGCGGACATTTTTCATAATATGTTCTAAAAAAGGGAGATTTTCGTATAATTGGACCAAGGCTGTATTAGAGCGTATGAAAAAATGTACGAGTGTGGTGATAATTTTGAACAGCCGCTGTTTCGAAACTAGTTGGCGGACCAGGCTGGTTAATGAACTTATCTTATTTTACTTTATCTACTGGATTAATTTTTCAGAAAAGTCTGATCGAAATCTGATAAGAATCCGTGTCCATAAAATTCGTTATATCCCTATATATTGTGTAAGGCAGACTTCCTAACGGCGGATATATTCAAGAACAAATAACAAAAAAACAAACATAATCGAAGAAAGTTATTTGAAATTTTTCGGATATTACGTCATGATACCCTTTGTAATTAGTAGCATATTCGATGTTTATAGCGTTAACTTTGTGGTTGGACAGGACTAGTAACTCAGCGTCTACCGGTTTAGATAGGTACCACTCTATCTTCATCAGGACGGACGCAAACTATCTATTACCTATTCTAGCAAACAAATTAATTCTTGAACGGGGGCGTGGCTACAGCTATAGTGGGGGTAATTGAGAGGTGGACGCCGAAATGGGGAATATGTCAAGTAACGGGCTATTCATAAAATTTATTTCGGTATTAATTATACTGGCTTTAGTATTCAAGCATTTTTTTATTTATAGTATTTTTAAGTTATCTTATCTAAGGCTTCTATTATTTACGTGTAGAATCTCGATACCATTTTCCTTTTTAAACGTGTGGCATGTTTCCAAAAGGTGGGTCGCGAATTCAGAAAAGTTATTGTTATTGAGACATCTTATGTGTTCCTTTACTCTAACATTAAAATTAAATGCCGTTTTCCTTATATAAAAAGCCGAACAGTCATTACAACTTAGTTTATAAATACCGGAATGATTTAGCGGGTCGACTTCGTTTTTTGAATTTATTATAAGTTTGCCTAAGCCATTATTAGTATAAAACGAGGCTTTAATGTTACCTGGCTAACTTATAGTCACTTTGTCTGAAATGTTATTTATGTATAATATTCTCCGCCTTTGCTCATTTATATTATTTGGTGAAGTATGATATAAATATTTATCGCGTATAAAAATTCTTTGTTTTTTGGACAAAAACAAAGAATTTTTAACATTTAGGTCGTAGCCGTTAATTATGGCAATTTGTTTTATGACTTGTAATACTATTTGAAAATTGGCATCTATCATCGGTATATTCACTAGACGATGTATCATTGAATGGAACGCGGAATGTTTATGCAATGAAGGGTGGTTAAGCTCGCCAGTTTTTATACAATTTATCATTTCGCGAATGTTCCGACATAATCCTATGCTTTCGACTTACTTCTAGTTCTTTCGAAAATATTCCAAACTATTCTAGACCCACGTACAATTATGTACTTACTATGTACGGCTCCTCTTCATTCAGGATCTCTTGATAGTATATTTGTTTTCAAAACGTTTTCTCATACGCGTGACATTTCTAAAACTCATCGTTAGCAAAGGATTAAACAATTTATTTTTGTTGTACATTAGCAATCTCTGAGAATATGTTTGGTAGGTTCATACATTCTATACCTGTATACGAGATATAGAAGTAATATACTAATAAATGGAAATGTCAGATGCGAGATTGTCACAGTCGAGATTATCCCGCCATCTTGACAGTGACGTGGCCGGCTTAGGAACGAACTAGAGAGATGAACTCTGCTTATTCAGACCATAAAAAATAAAATTCATCTGTTACGAGTAAATATTTCAGTTCATTTCATATTTCTTCCTATCGACCATGGTGATATCATGCTTCACAGATTCCTTGGTAGTGCAATTGGATGATTATTTTATTTCAAAATTACTGTTCACAAATTGAAGAATAATAATTTTGTGAAAAAAATATACTATTAGGTTGATCTGCCGTTTTTTTTTAATTATATTGTAACTTAACCAAAAACGAAAAAAAATACTTATGATTCGGAGGCGTAGTCACCACTGCGTCTTCTTCTGCAGTTCCGCGTTGCGAGGATAACGTCTGCCAATATATTAATTATGTATCCGAGCGTGGCTGAGGAGCCCTATTCTGGATTCGCACACCCTTCCACTATTGCACCACACACATAGTCAATTACTGCATCACATTTGCTTGGAAGACGGTCGATTCCACTATCGAAGAGTGTCCAATGTCCTAGTACTGCGATTTTTGTCCTCTTCCACAGCCATTAGAAGGGCCTGACCATCGAAATTAGAAGATTTTAATGACCAACCTATTTGATTTATCGTCTGAGCTAGTGTCGCCAGCTTTGAAGTGAACTAATCACTCCCGCCATCCCCTTTTTCTAATTAATCCTTCTCTGAAAAGATCGTTGCAACTTTCCACCATTGCTGGAAATAGTAGGTACAGAATAATTTGTCATTTATTTTTTGGTGTACGTTTTTCGACGTTCATTTTAAATTCCAAAGACTAATAATTATAATGACAAATGTCTATTAAACATCAAATTCTAAATAAAAAACATTGCGGAAAAATCCAACGAAAAGATGCTAACACGGAAAATGTATCGTATCATTATTCAAATTATTTTTAAACTAAGCTAAACGCTTGTGTTCAGACACTATTTTTTGTATCAAATACAGCGAAGCTTTAACAGTGAAATGATTTCCATGGAAAAATGTTACATTTATACATTCAGATTCTGGGAAGCACGGAATGCTACTAACGTGTAAATATCCGTAAAAATTCCAGTTACATCAGCACATGCTTTTGACATATTTACATGTTTTCAAATACATGATGTAAAAAAAATGTTTTGACTCGCCATTCGTCGAGTAACTTTCCACACAGCGCGTATGTTTTAAATACCTACGTGAATATTTTTCATACCGGAACCTTATTTTAAAACGATTAGTTAAAAATAAATCAAGAAAATAATACACATATAATAAACGTCAATTTAGTGTGAATTCACAATATATAATAGACATAAAAATATTTTTGACTACCTGTTGATTTTATCTATTTATTTATTATCACATATATATTGAAATATATCATATATGTATCACGAATACTGAAAGTCTTGGGGAGAAACTCATAAAACGCATATGGGAAAAATACTTAACATGCAAAAAAAACTCCTAAAAATAATTGTACCACAATAATACACAAAATAAGTGTCAAAAGCAAAAACAATGATAATATACTATTTGAATACTGCAAAGTTCTCCCTGTTAAACATATATACCACTATAAAATAATCATGAAGCACTATGAAGAGGAAAATTGAATGAATTCGAAAGAAATTACGGACGTTACACGAAGTTACGGATGGACGGACAGACAACGAAATTATTTTAATTGCGATTTTATATAAAAATCTGAAATGTCTCAAAATTCTTCTACAAGATAATTTAATTAAATTCAGAAAGCAAGGTAAAAATCAAAATAAGTTTGTTCTGAGGGTAAATATACTTTATTAATTTTGAACCTTAATAATTTGAACTACTCTATATATTCATTAAGTTTTTAACTAACTTTATGGAATGGGAACCGAATTTTTGAATAGTATTCTAAATTGCTCATATCTAAAACCTTATAAAACTTGTAATTTAAATTATTATAAAGCCTTCATTATAAACTCGCTAGATCGATGAAGTAGTGAGTATTTTTAAATATAAATATATAATGGAGTATTTTGCTGTAGAGTTGTAGCGGTAAACACTAGCCTGATTACCGATTGATTGGGGGTTCATCTTCATCCTGGAACACCATCATTGATTCTTTTTTTGTTTTATATTTGGTGAAAAAACAGAGACAGCGGCTAACGTATTAAAATGTAAAAAAAAAACACTCAAAATAAATAATAAATAAAAGATTGATGTAACCGATCTAAATTTCATCCACCCCACACCTAGTCTGTGGTCGATATCATGTAGGTATGAGTTTATGTATTTTATTTTGAATATTTTAATTTTCTTATTAACTTATTCAAAATGCATAGCAAAATTATAAAAAAATAATATCATGAAACATTATATGTAAAACAGGAAATATTTTGGTAGATATAAAAAAAAAATATGAAACGTAGGTATCGTTTTAAACTCTCTTAGGCCAGGTTGCGCCATCTATTATATATTATATTATATATATGCCATATATTAAAGGTAAAAAAGTTACTCAAGTAACTGTTAATATTACTCGAGTAACTTTTTTACTAAAATGGGTTGCGCCATCGATGGTAAAAATTTTGAGTACATTTATGAGTAACTTTTTTTTACTTTCCAATATCGGTGGATAAAGGTAAAAACGTTGGTAAAAAAATGGCCGTCCTCTCACAGCTGAATTGAAAATGTGACATTTGTCCATATAGGTACTTGTCATTTGAATTTTGTCGCTGTCATTGTCGTATTGAAATTTGTAAACATTAAAATGAATCTTTTAATTTCGCGTTATTTTAGCGATGGTTTGACGTTTGTTTGGTTTGTTTCATAGAATAGACTGGTTTGTTTGACCTGGTTTTGAACCGCAAAAGTACGTATTGCCAGTGGTAAAAAACTGAAATAAATTAAATTCCATAGAAATGCGGTATTTGAGATTTATTCCGCTTGGCACCCTATTAGCCTTATTATTGGTTTGACAGTGGTAAAAATACGTTTCTGCAACCCGATATCGAGTTTACTCTCAGCTGATGTTAAAAAAAGTTACTCGGGTTAATTTTACTCGAGTAAAAATTACTTCAGATGGCGCAACCGGGCCTTAGGATCGGTTAGATGAGGGTTACGTAAGGTCAGGTCAGGTTGGGTTAGGGTGGGTAAGGTTGGGTCAGGCTTATGGTTTCGGCACGTTAAAAATACGAAGGAAAAGGGTTCTTATTACTTTACAGACCTGTTGAAATAATAAAAACCTTCACGAATATGACATAAGAAGGGTTGTAGTATCTATAGTGAAAATCTAATTAATATGGGGAATATTTTGTAAATAAAATAAAATATGGATAAAGAAAAATAACTTCCGGCATCGGCCTATTTATGTGTGAATGATCGTATGTACGTGTGAGGAAAGAATATTTTTTATTTATTTTTTTATTTATTTAATTAATAATAAAAATAATATTTTTTTACAATCATACATATACAATGTTTACAAATCAATATTTTTTTGTATGTATGTACCTCATCAAAAAGAATTATGATTCCTGTGTGTGGTGAGGGATAACCACTTACAATCATAGGTATAGGTAGTGTAATCTAATTAAATAACGATGATAAAGAAAAGAAAAGAAAATCTAATATATCAAAATCTTAAATACAATATATAGAATAAGCAGTTAAAAGAGACCAAACTCAATCAATAAATATATCAATATTTATTTTAATAATAACGAAATTGTGTTTTTTTTTATTTTGATCTGCCGCCAAAATAGCCATAAATGAGGGCTGGTTGTATCAAGTTGGATTATAGTTAGCTTAAGCTAAAAATCACGTTTAAGCCGTTTTTTCACATGTGTCATCAAAATCGATTTTTTTAATGATTCGACATTGAGATGTCGGTAGCGGCTTATCCTATCCACAATCCAAGAAATAGTGCTCCAGATACGTCACCAACCCCCTCTTGTCATCTATCTCATGGCATATAAAGGTAAAGTGTAAGGATGTACGATGAGATGTAGAAAAAAATCTATTGTCAACAATGCCTAACCGCAAAATTCATTTAGATTTGCGGCAAAATCCAATTCTTCCGACAAAAAGTATTGTTTGAGGTCTAAGTTAATTACTTTTCCTGTTGAAGATGTATAGATACATTATAGGTAGTAATCATCCATTTATCCATTTGCACATCCGTCATTGTTCTACGATCATGACGAAATGAGTATTAAATTGGGGAATTTTTATTTATTTATAAAGTAGACATGTTGAGATTAATTATGTTGTTGACCAAACGACCGCGTGGCTATGTTGGCATACCCTGACCAATTTGATAAAAAAAATTGAACATCGTTTGCGAGGCAGTTCATTCAATTTCAGCAATAACGCGTTGGATTACTTTTTTCAGTTCAGGAATTGTTTATAGTTTGCTAGCATAGACAGTGGAGTTAACAAAACCTCAAAGGAAAAAAATTTCATCGCATCAACTCGCATCGTCGTTTATAATTGGTTATTGATGGCATGTCTATCTCTTGTTTTTAGATTTTTGAATTTTACATTTCATTTTATTTTACTGTCATTTTTATTGCTTCTTGAGTTTCAGATTTGATTTGTTTACAATTATTTCATTTTGTTGTAATTTTGTTGCTTCTTGAATTTCAGACATAATTATTTTAATTTGTTGTAGTTTTATTGATTGTTGACTTTCATATTTGATTTGATAACTATTATTTCATTTGATGTAAATTTGTTATACTTTATGTTAAGTAATGTTTTATTTTTCTTTATATATCACTTTATTCATTGTTTTTGATAGAATTATACCTTATCTCCTTTTTTTATTATTACCTATCAATCTAAACATGTTTATGTATATTGTTTCTTTAATGGTACGTTGTACCGTGTATTAAATTAAATAAATAAATAAGGATGGAAGCGAAGGTCTTTAGTGAGAATTCCTTGCAAACTGGTTCTACTAATGTTCTATTGTTGAGGACGACAAACCGTTGATACTCTTCGATACTTTCGCTAACGACTGCAGTATTTTCGACTGACCTCACAGAGTTAGGACTCGATTGTTCATAACCAAACCATTTTCCTCGATTTTTTAAATAAATAATTGAATGTTAGACTCATTAATTGAAATATGTAGCTATGCCAAAAATTCCTCAAACTTTACGGACGGTCTCAGCATTATTTTCGAAAAATTTGTTAAAAAAATTAAAAATAAAACATTCTTATTATTATAGCAATCCATTTTTGATAACTTCAATGACAGCAGATGACAAATGTCAAACATTAGGGTTACCAAATATAATTTTTAAAAAATTATAGGATATTTAAATCCGGCGTGCCCGATGGGCCACCCTTTATAAATATCATAAATAAATGTAAAAAAAGTAACCCATAAAAACCAAGTTTTTATTATACTCTCTTTTTCATTTACTAGTTGAAACATTTTTTTTTCGCATAACCCACGCGTTGGGCTTCGGTCGGGCGACTTTACGAAAGGAAGTAATAAAAAATTTTCAAAAATCCAAAATTATACTATAATCAAGTTTCGCGTCTACTAGACGCGTTGAAATATTTTCATACAACTTGATAAGTTGTATGAAAAAACAATTAGAAAAATTCAAAAATTTATTATTTTTTTTAACGAAAATTTGATAGATCTTTTTTATCGTCGCCACGAGTCTGCTTGCAAAGTTTCAGCTCGATTGGATCACGGGAAAAGGGTTTAAAATGGATCCAAAGTTTTTTTGTCAGACAAGAAGACAAGCAGACGCCACGAGTTAATATAAAGGGAGTAAAAAAAGCATTTATTTCTTTTATTATCTTCCAGTGAACAGTACTAAAAGACACGCAATATTCACGTAATAAAATCATAAAAGTATTACTTATGTAGATTAATTTTTTTTAGCAACATTGATTCTGGCTGACAAAATATTTTTACCTGAATAATTATGGTTACCTACATTATTATTTAATCTTAGGAGACCTCCGCAGTAGCGCTACGCTTGAGTTCACTTTGTCGGTCAGAATCCGCTAGTACCATTAGTACCAAGCTGGATGATTTAGTAGAAGCGGTATTTTATTTCGACGTAGTATTTATTTTTAAAATTTTATTCATTGTTTTAATAATTTTCGCAGAAGCCTTTTGAGTTGTGTAAATCGAAGCCACCGGGAGGCGGTCAAATAAAATAACGTAATATAAATAATGCATTAGATGTTATCGTAAGTAGTGTGCGTTTTTTTTTTCAAATTTTAAAATGCGCATCTAAAGTAAAACAAATAGGTTAAGGTTGATTTACATATCACAATATTTTTACATGTTTGTTCTGAGAACGCAATTAGTGTATTTTATCCACGGAGGGATAATCTTTAATTAAGATAAATTATGGAAATCTCACAGAGACGAAGCTATTTATACGGGAAACGTTTCAATAAAAGTATTAAAAATATCAAAATATTACTAGCTACAAATCTATGCATACTATATCATGGGAAGAACCATAGATGTTTTTATAGATTTTTGAGATTAACGTGTTTAAAAAAACACATTACATGTCTCAGATATGTGTATCGTACATATATGTATATATTTTTTTAATAAAAAAACATACAATATATTTTTTTAATAAAAAAACGTCTCAGACATATATATGTATCAAACAACTATTTATGTATATATTTAATAAAAGTCTAATAATAGTAAAATCACATTAATTTAAAACCCGATAATTCTGTATTCGCCATAATTCGAAATTTTTAAAACTTGCAGGTCCCAAAATATTAATTTCATATGAGATTATCCCCGAAAATTCGAAAACCCTGGTAATTCGAGATAATTTTTCGCCCCTTGCGCCATAAATCAATACATTTTAGTTCATATAATTCGAAAATTTTTTGAAATTTGTCGAAATTAAAAAAATATTTAGATTTTTTCGCAAGTGATTATCGGGTACTTTGGTAAAAGAAATCTATGTATTAGCATAATAATTATTGCACATTCGAAATGATTTCTTCAAATATGCTAAAAATACAGATGTCTTTCACAAAATTAATGACTTTTCATGAGTTATACCATTTTTCTTTGTACCTTAAATTACGTATTAACGAGGTTATTCTGCAGTTGTAGACCTCTCGGGCCCTTTGTTTAATTGTTTAAAATAAATAAATAAAATACAAAGCTGCAGTGAGGGTATAGAGTGAAAATGGCTATCACCATATGTTACTTATATTTGTAGGGCAATATAATTTCGAATACTGAAAGTATTTAGATCATTTAATCAGGATTTTCTATTTAAATTATATCACGTGTAAGTACTTATATTTTCCTGATGAAAATGGAAGTTTTGTTTCGGAACAAAAATTAATATTTGGAACACATTTGAAATTTGTTAGAATTTTACGTTGTCAGCTGCGTGATGAAAAACGGAAAACGAAACCTTTTATTTTTTGTGTGACAGTTTGAAAAAAAGTGATAAAGTCAAAACGTATTTGATGTTAAAATAATACCATTAATAATAATTTATTATTCTCAAAACGTGTTCCCCATTTTTCGAAGTTATTAAAGTGGTTTTATCTTTTTTTTGTCCTATTGTTTCGTGAAAATGGAAATCGCCGAAAACTCCCCTTGCATCCCAATTAAAACAACCAAAGAGGGGTCCATTGTGTCATATTGAAAAGTTCGTCATTTAAATGTGCCAAACGTGATGGCGTTAACGGTTTCCATTCTAAATTGGAATGGTGCTTCCATTTTCAATTACAAAGAGCTCTGCGCTGTGTGGACAAGGCTCTAGCAACGTTGTTAAGAATGCTCAAAACTAAGCCGGTGTGCCAGTTTCAATATTTTGACAGTAAGCTAGGCAGCTTACTAAGTCAAATTCGTGTTTTAAAAAAAGCGTATTTCTTCAGCGGTACATACTTTAAAAAAAAACTTTATCAATGATGGAATGGCAAAAATAATTATGAAAAATTTAAATTAACTTAAAATTACATTCAATTTAAATCGCTGTGCCAGATAATATATAATACAGATAATCAATATATATATATAAAAAGAAACCCGTGTTTCCGGTGTTCACCGGTGGTTGTGGTGGTGGATAGCCCTTGGTGTCACATCGAAAATGTGCGAGTTTGGTGGGGGAGGCTGTGCGTGGGTGGGGGTGAGTGACGAATATGTGCTTTCTAGCACATTGTTTTATTATGGAAAGGCCGCAAATGCTTCAGGTTGTTTCAAAATAGGCGCGCCGACTCTGTCGGTGAGTCTAGAAGGTTCCGGAAAACCAGCTCTAGAAATTTCTGGAAAGAGAAGGTTCTAGAAAATTCTCGAAAGTTCTATAAGGTTCTAAACTGAGTGGCGGAATGTGTCGGTGTGTCTAGAAGGTTCCTGTACATTCGACAAATTTATTGAAAGTTCTGGAAGGAGAATGTTCTTGAAGGTTCGCGAAAGTTCTATGACGATCCAAATAGTGTACTAAAAATCTACGCGTGCGACGCCGCGCGGGCACAGCTAGTATATAATATAATACATGTATAAAATTATCAATATTCCAAACTTAGAAGAATTGTTATACAGTGTTTGTAACCTGTGCATAATGGCAAAATATAAAGCATATAATAGCATAATCATAGCAGAATAAAAAATTATCAAATAACGCGCCAATCTAGACAAGTGGATATCACGGATCATATAGCGAAGCTAAAATTTCAACGGGCAGGACAAGTTGCAAGACAGGATGCCACTAGATGAACTCCCAGAGTTCTGAAGTGGAGACTTTGGGAAAATAAAAAAGGTGTTGGAAAACCTTAAAAGAGATGAGCCGACGATATAGCTGCCATTGGGAGGGAGAAATGGCTACAAAAAGTATAATAGGGATTAAGGCTGAAGAAGAAAAAGAAGAAGATTTAATTTTGACTGAGGATAGGCTTTGAAGACGGTTTTCGTAAAATTCCTTTCCTCTTGTTTGTCAGGCTCTTTACTTTCCCGACACATCTCCGTGTGATGTTTGGCTAGACCCCAAGATAAAAATGTCACTGAAAGAGACCTGATTTGAATCATGTATAAACATCATACAGAACGCGATGATCCAGCTTGAACACCATTCCAAAATAGGAGTGTTTATGCCGAATGGTTTCGATTTTTTTTACGCAGTGGTATTCTACGATACTTAAAATATCGAAGAATTCTGACTTCGTCTTCAGGTCGATCACTCGAAAGAATTTTTCGTCAAAAATTTGTCATTTTTCTCGGCACAAATGCCGGATGCACCTAGACTAGGATAGAGCTACCGATGATCGTAATAAAGTTAGTTAGTTTTCTCCTTGCGATAAATAACTAAAACAACAAAATATTTGTTCAATTGTTCGTTTTATTGTGTCTTATTCGAGAAACTATGTCCAAAAAAAGGAAACACTAAAGATGATTATTATTTTAATAAATTCACAAAGTTACTGGACACGAATTTAATCGGAGCACCATTCTTTAATTCACACTAAAATTCCATAGTTCGCACTTTAAAATCTTATACGTGTATCTAGAAATTCTAATTCACTGGTTTATATCGCTCTAATTACTATAGAATACTTCGCACACGTCGTTATTTTCTTGGTTTACTATCGCTGGTAGGTATACACACGCGCCAGCAACACAGTAGTGAGTCGCCACCGCACAGAGTCTATGGATTGCCGAAACGTCACAAGAAACAACGCAGCGCGGTGCCCTCGTACTTATAGATCCGTATTCATGATGCTTTCTTGATGTTTCCAGAATCAGGTGGACCATCCCAGAACCTTCCAGTAATTTTCAATTTTAAAAGTTGATTCTACCATCTCATGACAATATTTTACCTCTTACTTACTGATAATTTTTTTTGTTAATAGAGGAAATGCAAAATTTAAAGAAAAAATCACTTTCCACTCCACCCAAGTAGATATGACTCAATTATTCTAATCGTAATAAAATATTACTTAGAAATTTCGTGGACGGGTCACACAAATTCATGGAATACTGAACAAAAAGGGTTGAACAAATTTTAGGAAAATTAAATAAGTGATAAATATTGAAATAAATTTAATTATTTCTGTGATGTTCATATCAGTCCTGGTGATAGCTTTTGAAATGTGGTCTGACGTAAAATGTAAATGACACAATCAGCGACAAAATATGACATTTAGAAGGGAAATATTTTAGGTAGAAATTTGGTATATTATAATGATACTATGTTTTACCATTTCATGTTTAATAATAGTGTTATTATATATTAGGTATTCTTTTTTTAACAAGATCTTTTTTTATTGGAATATGTATATAAAGATACGGAAGACCAACGCAAATAATACATAGCATTTAGAAGTGAGTTTATATGAAAATTAATAAAAATTACTGTTTATTGTGAGTCAAAAATGTTCTTAGCTTTTCGCGGACATTCAGCAATTCATCAATATTAATAATTAACAACAATTGAAATTCTATGACTTACGACTATAAACAGGCTTGGAAATTACATGATAAAAGACAAGGAAATTGAATTACATAAAACACATGAAAATCCGAATATTCGAATATTCGAACCTCGAATATATTCGCCTGTTTTTAAGTATTCGTTATTCGAATAATTAAAAAAATATTCGTAAAGTATTCGCTCCTATTTATATTATAAGATTTTTAATATTTTTCCAAACGTAACAAAGGTTTACGAACCCTGAAAGTCATTTGCAAGAGATGAAAGTCATTTCTGGTATACCGCTATGGACTATATAATGAAGTCGGGCGTCTTTTGCATTTGCCTTTTTTTAAAGTCGTGCTTCTCTTTACAGTTTTATTACAATAAGCACTTACGTTTAAAACACTTTGTTTTGTCGGCTTTCTATTATTGTTTAGTATTTAGCTTTCATAAATATTTGAGCCGACAAACAAGAAGTTATATACAAAATAATTTTCAAAAAACTTGCACGTGGGTTGTGAGATATGAAGTAAATAATATAAATACATCTTAAATTTTGTCAGTTATCGAGATTTTTTTTATGTTTTCTTTTTATTTTGTATTTCTTAATTCAACATTATTTTTCAATATATTTTTTGTTGTTTTTTATAACATACTACAATTATTGTGGTTTTTTTTTAAATATAGAATTTATTTATCATCCGAAGTAAATTATTCCTCTCTTAAAAATTTTACGAATATATTATCATTAACTATTCGATATTCGAATAGTTGGAATCACAAATAGAGGCTTTAGTGCCGATACACGTCTATGTGTGCGTTAGCGATATCTTTGCGAAAATGAGAAAATGTTTTGAGGCCGCTTCACCCTAGACAATAAGGCAAAATACACTTGACGTCAGTGAAGCATAGTATCGCTTATATACCCCGCGCGCAGTGTGTTGATTTTTAAAATAAATGTAAATTTAACACCTTACTAGCTGTAACCCATCAAAAATTACGTTACTTACATGTCGGTTCCTAAGGTATAAGTATTTATTTATTTCATTAATAAAATTACGTAAAAAAATACAATTTCGAAAAAATGTCTTAAAAAATACGAAAATAAAATTTTCAAAAAAAAAATTTTTCTCGAAAAAAAAATTACTGTAAAGAAGTTACGGACGTTAAACGAAGTCACGGAGACAGACCGATGGATGAACGGATGGACAAACAGACAGCGAAATTATTATAATTGGGATAATAATTATTATCAACATTTTTAAAACTTTTCTGAATACATTTAATGTTTATCCATTATATTAATATAATAAAATACGCCTTTCGCTTTTAACCAAAATTTATTTACTATACCAACTAGTTTTTACCGATGAAGGGCTTCAACAGTCTTTATTATTATTAAGATGTGACTAATATTATTTATTTACTAACCATAAAAAATTAAACATTAAATCTACGCAATATTATCTAAATATAATAATTTCATTGTCTGTCTGTACGTCCGTAATTTCGTTAGAATTCACAACTGAAGAAACTAAATTAAACGGCCGGAGAAGGGACTTGAACCCCCGGCTAGCAAACCCGAACCGGCCGCTTAACGCATGTTGCTACCGCGGCCCCTCCGTGGACCGTCTAACAGGACGTGTAGTGAGAATAAGACGCATGACTTTTTCCTAAGCATATATTTTGGAAAGAAACCGAAATAAAAGATATATCTCGTAATATTCCAATCACAATAATGAACATATTATTCAGATGTTAATATTTCATCATATTCTGCCAGATAAATATATAATTTCGATTTTTTTCTTTCAAATATTTGTTTAAATAAAAGTCATGCTTCTCGTTCTCGATGCACGCCCCTACTATATAATATACTAGGGCTTAGCAAGGACGCGAACCATTTCATGTTCCGTAATTTTTCACGGGTGAACATAATAAACAAAATGTGTATGTTAGCAACAGATTCATCAAGGTGTCGACTCTACAGGTCTGGCAGTTGTACGACTCCTGTTTTGTTTTATTTCATGTACATTTTTTTAATAAAGACCTATTTCACGGTGGGGACAGTGAATGGTTTGTTTCTGCGGCCGTGCGGTCCCGCCGCGGTTTATACGACCGCTGCGGGGCGGCACGGTTTTGCAAAGTAGTATTAAAAAAATGTCAACCTGGAGACGATTGAGTAGGACCGATAAGGAAGCTTTTGCTCTCAAAATGGTCCTAGATAAACGGTGGGTACTATTTACTGTACAGTGCTGGACAGGGACAGGGACTGCACCTCACTGAATTATAGTCATGTTAAAAATAAAACTCAGTTGTGTGTTGCACATATCTATACGTATAAAACTCAATGTCTGTCTGTTCTCTATACAAATCTACACCGTTTGTCCGATTCGATTCATATTTTGCATACTTATGCTTTAGAACCCGGCGGGTAGCATAGGCAACCTTTCCCCCCTATTCTTTTACCCTTTCCCCTCCCCCTGACATATTTTCGATGAAAATCTGTACCGCTTGACCGATCGGACTTTGTGACTTTGTGAAGGTGACACTTTCCCCGTATTCTTTTACTCCTCTCCTCCCCCTGATATATTTTCGATGCAAATCTATACGTTTGACCGGGACGGACTCGGCGGGTAACATATGTGACATTTTCCTCCTATTCTTTTACTACTCTCCTCCCCCTGATATATTTTCGATGCAAATCTGTACGTTTGACCGGGACGGACTCGGCGGGTAACATATGTGACATTTTCCTCCTATTTTTTTACTCCTCTCTCCCCCTGATATATTTTCGATGCAAATCTGTACGTTTGACCGGGACGGACTCGGCGGGTAACATATGTGACATTTCCCCTCTATTCTTTTACTTCTCTCCTCCCCCTGATATATTTTCGATGCAAATCTGTACGTTTGACCGGGACGGACTCGGCGGGTAACGTATGTGACATTTCTCCCCTATTCTTTTACTCCTTTCCTCCCCCTGATATATTTTCAATGCAAATCTGTACGTTTGACCGATCGGACTCAAAATTTGCAGACTTATTCTTTAGGACCCGGCAGGTAACATAGGTGACATTTCCTCTCTCCCCTTTTACCCTTTCCCCTCCCCTCAATACATTTTCGACGTAAATCTATACCATTCGAATCGAACCTTTGTCTCCCCCCCACAAATTTATTTTCAACTTCATCCTTAACATAATAATTTCAAGCTCTATAGTTATCCCCCGAACTCAAATGTCATAAAATCCAATATCTTACCAACTATGGTTTACATCTACAGAAAGTATGTCAGGTTTGATACCAAAAGGTAAGTCTGGCGGTCGCTGGCTCCTACTCTATTAAGCTAGCTGCTAGGCCCTGCGTATTTTGCACTGCTGTCAAATAATTTTGAAGATTAATTTTTGTTGACCTGCACAGATGCCGACTGCTGTAGAGTGGCTTTACATGTTACCAAAACATTTTACTTTAATCCACGGTTTAAACTAACACATTTTCATGATTATTTATGCAACTTTGAGTCAGTCGACAATATGATCTGGGAAGTTCACGGGAAATTACCATTAATCAAAGGCAGTAAAGCAGTTTGCTCTAATTTCCCAGGACATTAATTTAAACCATCACAGTGTGTCCTTCGCCCTTCCGACATAAAGGATTGGTTATGTAAGCCAAGTTATCCGACCAGCTTGAGGGATGACGCGGCATTAAATAGATTGAGAACATTCCTCAAAAGAGTTCACACAAAGCCCAATGATTAGTCTCAGAACTCTTAATATTCCCGAAATTTCCCCTAATTTTTTTGTGCTCTACTCAAATCTGAGACCTGGTTTAGTCTTAGATTTATCACGCGCATTAATTTTAAAATTATCCCAGATAGCCACAACAAAAGAGAGGTATATGTCTTCAATCCTATCACTTTTTCTTTTGCAAAAATTGATTACATGCGCTTTTATTCGATTAAAAGAGAAAATTGGAATATGGTTGCTATCCTTCTTTAGCAATGAAATGTTTAGAGTTTATCTGCCTTCTAAAAGTATGTTCTACGAAGACATTCTTTACAAATGGCAATAAAGTTCGATATATATTTTTTGGTTTTATCATTTCTATATATTCTATATATTCATATTAAAATGCAGTAAAAAAACGATTAAATTAATGACAAAATAGTGACTAATAATCTTTCGAGTTAATCAGTTGACAAAATTTTATATGTAGATATACTACGTTTTCGGTTTTAAAATGCAAAAATAAAACACACGTTAAATTAACGTAAAAGGACGAACATATAAAAATGAAAAAAAAAAACATCATTAAATAAAATTTATTATTTTAAGTAGGTACACGTAAAAATTTTAATAATATCATAATTAACAAATATATTTAATCAATTAGAAAAGACATACAGAAAAATCAAATTAATGAAAAAATATTTTAGCTGCTACCGGGATTCGAACCAATGGACCTCCATTCTATTCGGGAATGGCACGTTATCCAATTTCGCCACAGCTGATTGGTAAATTAACGTAAATTTTTCTATCCTATAAGTAGTCTCTTTTCGATTGATTAACACACATATTATTAAATTTTTAAAGCAATCCACATTATGTAATTTGCCGGATAGAGTGGAGGTCCATTGATTCAAATCCCGGTAGCAGCTAAAATATTTTTTCGTTAATTTGATTTTTCTAAATGATTAATAAATTTGTTAATAATTCACAGAACTTTCTTCTGAAATTGCAACATAAAATTGTGTTTTCTTTAATAAAATCATAATTATATAACATACATATAATAACTCTATGAAGGTTTAATTTATCTTATCCACGAGACCGTAAGTGTTTAATAAAAAAATCGCATCGTTTATAATACATATTGTCACAAGAGACTAAAAAAAAACATTGGTAAATAAAACAATGGTTTCTCGAATAGTCCACATGAATTTAGAATAAACCACACTATTTTCGAAGAAACTATACAACACTAGAAATATGGAGAAATTAATTGAACGATCTCGATGCATCGCGAATTCTGACATTTTTGTATAAAAGCGGGCAAGCGCGCGCGCGGTGAGTTAGTTTTTTCTGACATTTCTGCGATTACACAGATAAAAGCGAACCGTGCGAGAGTGACTAGCGATCCGAACAAATAACAGACGTTTTGAAATTAGTGCGATCACATACGTGCGAATTCGCGTGAATTAATGCGAACCTGTGTGAAACATTCCAGAAACGATTATGTGAATTTAAAAATGGTGCTTCGATTAAATTCGTGTCCAGTGACTTTGTGTAATAAATAAAAGTTTAAATTGTTTTGAGTGTTTCATTTGCCTCGTCCTAGCCACAATCCCGTGACAATAATTTAACATACTAACTCAAAAAACTTGACACCATTCTCATAATATTACACAACTTTAAAATGAGTGGAGCTTTGTCTCGAAAATTACCCTAAACGTACGTACCTATTTCTTAACGCTACAAATAAGAATTTTTTCGGGAAAATACGAAGAAGATATCCCTTACTCATTTCTTGAGGCTATTGATCAGTAATGACAAACTGTCATGAAGGCTAATTCACCCCTCGTTAGGGTTTCCCACCTTAAGCCGGGATAAGGGTAGAACAGGATATATGGTGAGGTTGTATTAAGGTTTTAAGTAAAACCTCAGGGGACCTCTCCCAGGGTTAAACTCTTAGGTGGCCCGGTGACAAATTGTCAGGTGAGTTCTGTATAATTTTGCGTGGGATTATGGCACTCAGCTGGATCGTTAAAAAAGAACTGGTGACACCAGGTTCTGGCGAGATAGACAGGTTTATATATTTTTTTAATTTACTAGAAATCTTTTAAGGTAGGACATATTTATTAATCTTAAAAAAAGAGCGGAATTTTATGCGAAGCGGCCCAAAGTCTTTAACCCAAAGTGGCTTAGTTATATTTACACAGCTCTAAACATCATCATCAGGTATTTTGTTTTCATATTTCCATTAAACTATTAAAAAATAAGACAAGACGATATTGATTGTTAAATTTATCTCAAAGTTCTGTTTTTAAGAATATATTATGAAATTTTATTTGAATGTATTTCGACTCGAATGTTTCGCGTTTTTTCGAATTAGCAAGCATATTTTTTCCAATTTATACAAAATCTCAGATGAAAACGGATAGTATAAGGCTGGTGTAATTACAATGCGCTAAGTTTTTTGTACAAAGTGGCAAACGGCAATTGTCAAACGGTGGACTCTTCCATCGTAATATTTATCGATCTTATTCTGTCTGGAATTTTTAGGTCAACGGAACTGTTTTCAGTTCAAAACGTCATTTTCGTTATCAATTATGGTGGTTTCGATTTTCCATTCAACTGACAATTGGGACGCGGTGCCGAATTGTAAGTTTTATATTTTTTGATAAAAAGAAACGAAAAAATAGTAGGTAGTCAATTTAAAAAGTGTGAATATGTTCATGATTTTCATTTTAAACTGTTTGCTTATTGTTAGTTTATTTTTAAATTGTTTTTCCCACATAAATGCATTAATTATCGCATGCTATGTAACTATTTTTCTGCTTGTATATATTTATGTACTATTTATTTTACTTTCCTTTATGCATTAATTATCTCATATTATGTAACTTTTTTCCTTATTATATATATTTATGTACTATCTACTTTACTTTACTTTATGCATTAATTATCTCAAAATATGTAACTTACTTCCTTCTTTATATATTTATGTACTAAAGTATTATATAATATATATATATATATATATAATATATATATATAGATATATAATATATATATATATATATATTTATATAAATATATTATATATATATGATATAATATATAGTGTAACTCCCTCTCCAGACACAAGAGTTAGTCTCTTTTTGGAGAGGTACAATGATAAAAAAATTTAGGTACCTAAATTTTATTTTTGTGTATCAAATATATGTAAATATAAAATGATTTGTATTTAATAAGTAAATAAAAAATAAAAAAATGATACTGCGAATGAATTCATGACAGTCATTTGCAAACATGCTTCTAAAATGTAACTTTATTGCATGTCTTTTTAACTGAACCTAACCTATTAATCCAATCTGATTTTATTAAACATATTTTTTGTCCGGAATAATCTGTCCATGTGAGAAATTATAAATTTTCCGCAAAAATTTTATCTGGAAAAATTAGTTTCCGGAAAGATAGTGTCCGCAAAAATCTGTCCGAAAAAATCACCGAACCAACAAGAAAATAACTATTGAAGCTGTGGTTTGGCCAGTCAACTTTTTTAGAACTTTTTCGGGCCGCAGAAACACAGTGATGACAACCAAAATGACAGCCATTTGACAGTCCGTTGACCTTACCCGCTCCGCTCCGCGCAAAAAATGTCTCCAATACAATAAGATATTTATTTACATTTAGAAAATCGAAAACGATGGAAGTTGGAAGGAGTGGGCAAACATTCCGATAAGCTGGCGGACAGCGGTGAAAGCAGGAACGCTATTACCCGCAGAAAAATGTCGCTTGATGAAAAAGTGGACTAAGAAATATGCAAGAGTGAAATAAATCGTCAACCACTTTAAAGTTCTTAAGCTATTATTAAAAAATATATTTGTTTATGTATTATAATGTCCATGACATTCCATTACGTACTAAAACACTACATTGGAATTGTATAGAACGCTCTAAAACAAATCTCTCGAAGGAACTTTTCTATAAAAGGCGTCACACAACGTGGGATCCGAAAGTTCATTCAGTGACGCGTGCAAAATGTCAGCGTTAGAACCAGTGTGATCAGTGATTTGTGACGGTGATATTACAACACACGATACTAGCGGTAATAAATACCGGGGCGAGAAGTTTCTACGTGCGAAAATTGAACGGAGTTTACTAGAACGTGATCAAAGCAATGGGAACAGCATTAATTAGGGCAAATTAAGGCTTCTAAGTGCGAATAGTACAATAATAAGTGTGTGAAATATTCGGGAGACATTTAGCGACAATAAAATTAAGAATGGTACTACAATTTTACTCGTGTCCAGTGACTTTCCTTGGTAATAAATTAAACTAAATTAATTTCCAGTGTTTTTATTTGTCCCCCAAAGCCATTTCCCGTGACAGTATTGCAAATAAAATCTAAACTGATGTCCGGAAACACTAAAATATTAATACAAAACGCTCATCAGATCAATATTCACACACGCAGCTGACACGTGGGTACTAACTAAGAGGAACGAGCACGCACTGGAAATTTTTGAAAGGAAAATTTTGAAGCGTATCTTTGGATCAGTTCTAGATAATAGATTTTTTTAAAACAGAATATTCGTACTATTTTCAAACAAAGCTAAACGCTTGTGCTGTGAAAATAGGACTAACTTGCTGGTGTCCTGGAATGGGGCTCGCACTACCGACCACTGTTACTAGGAGAGAATCTTAACCACAAGACTGACAAGCTACTCAAAATTTTAGTTACAAATTTTACTCAAAACTTTATAGTGACTCCTTAGCTTAAAACCATACCCCAAGTACTTGCACCCTGATAATATATAATACCAAATGGATTTCAAAGTCAATTAATGTATATTATAGATGTCTAACAGAGACGAAACTGTATTTTTATGGGAAAGTAGATATAGAAGTTTTTTGGGTGTACATAGGGCTTACGACCTATGGTACGGCTAGCTTAAGTGATAACTTTATACAATGTAACGTTCGCCATTTCCACCCATGATAAAATATTCCATGTCTCCTAATTTTTGGAAGTTGTATATATATTTAAATTACGCGCCACGTTTCATATATAAGTTTCAACCATCCTTCACGCGGCCTGCACCAAAGCTTTTTCATTCCCCCTAAATGCCCACAGATGTCGCTAATGAGACATCTATAGTTAATTATGGAATTCTATAGCAGTATACTTTATCTGTTTAATGAAATTCATCCGAATTACTAGCATTACAATAGTATAGGTACGCCAGAAATATTATTTGAAATTTTATGAAATTCCTTTTTACCAGTATTTTCATTCAGAATATTTCGAGTATGTTCAAAAAAAGTATGACAAAAATCCATCACTGTTCTGAAAAATTTGAGCATACTCAAGATATTCTGGATTATCAAAAGGTTATTTAAGGAGAAAGTCTCACCAGGGCTATCTTCCTACAATACCATCGTATCTTCCCGGGGAATTTCTTTATGAAATATGAATATGATATCTGCCTAAAGAAAGTTTTTAGAACTATCTAGATGTAATATCACTGTGCTGGTTGACAAATTTTTCAAATAGAGCATAATTTTAGAACGTTTTGGATAGTCGCCAACCCGCGATGAGAGATACGCAGAAAACAAGGGCAGATATGAAATATGAAATGAAGATCCACCCTTTGCAGAAATCTCGAGAAAACAATGATGTTTATAGACCTTCCTACCCATTCGACGACCCCTAAAGCCTCGAAGTTGGCAACGCTGGGGTACTCGATTTCTTCGGAGAATGGCCGCCCAAAAAATATTAAATATAAGCATTATGAAGGAATACATATATTAAAAAATATTGATAATTTTATGTGTATATATCTACTTTTATGTGAGTTTTTTTCACCAACATGTTTCAGAAATTACCATTCCATCATCAGGGTGCTGTATAACTGTCAAAAATTTCGAAAGTAATATCTTTTATTTCTTGTTTTTCCTAATTATTTGAAAAATTATTTTTAAAAAAATATATTATTTTTAAAATTATTTTTTTTATGAATGGTAATTTCTGA